>KZ815670.1:1534589-1549297 GCA_000696205.2 Oncopeltus fasciatus | reverse complement strand
AATATTAATATTAATATTAAAATCTACCAAATTGGATCTGTTTAAAAAGCAAAAAAAGGAGGGAAGAAGTTTTAATATCTATGTCACCGCCTGTGATTGGTACCTTATTTGCTAAAAACAATATAGATATGAATATAATAATTAATTTGGCATTTTTATCATCTACGACGAACTATATCTCTTTGCTAAACGATAGTAATGATATATGGATTTTCCTTTTGTTTTTATTGAGGATTTTTCATCTATCTATCTATCTTCAGACTAAGTTAATGTAAAAAAAATTCAAGCAAATTTACATATAAGTATAATAGGACAGAAAAATTCAGTCTATTTTTTCGCCTAATTTAATAAATTTACACAGACCTATAAAAACTTCCACACCCAGAAAAAAAAAAACCATATTAAGATGCCTGTACTACCCTCGTTATTCCCCCTTTCCTACCCTCTGCAAAACCCCTAAAATTCTTCGAGGCATCAGAAACCTTTCTACCGAAAACCCGCTGTGGGAATCCAACTGACAAGAAGGCTCCAGATTTACCCAAGTAAATACAACTTGGAAAATCGCCTACCTAAAGAGCAATGGACTGCAGGAACACCTAATGCAAAAACCTCCAATGAATAACTTATTTTAAAACTATGTATACAATAGAAAGCCCTATTCTTACTCAAAAAAGTATTATTAAACTTTTATTTATATATTACATTCAGTTAAAAATATAAACATTTTGTAATTTGATCACAATAAAGTAAAAAAGTCTTTCAATGTCAATAACATGAGGAGAGATGGTGACCAATGACACCACTCTCAAATTATTTAAGGATTATGACCCAGGAGGTCACGGAGCCATCTTCGATTTAGTCGACGGAGAGGGTTTTAGGGGTTGGAGTTAGAAGACATGGTCTGTGCTTGTGGATTAGGTTGGAATGACAGTTTACTGTGGAAAAGGGTGAAGCGGGAAGAAATGAAGTCTTGAACAAAAGGGATGTTAAGATCGTGGTAAAGGGATGAATTGGATACGTAATAGAGAGAATTTGCGATTATTCCCAGGGTTTTGGATTGAAAGGACTGGATTCTTTAGATGTTGCTTAATTAAAAAAAAAAAATTTTTTCTTTTAATAAATCTTTAGAGTACATTTTTCTACCAAAATTTGAATGTTAATGGAAATTTGTCATTTTCATCGAGAAAAAAAATTAAGCTACAATAAGTAACATATATTAGGCTAACATCTAATTCTTTCAATTTCAAATTCTATATTTTTATTTTGATATCGAAGTGGCATTTACCTTATTCAACCAATTAACTAAGTTAACTAATAAATTACAGTTACCGGGATTGTAAACAGAATATTTGGTCCCAAATTTTTTTATATTTTAAATTACATTAAATTATTTAATTTATACACTGATTCACGAGTAAATTTAAGTTAAATGACTAAATAATTGATGCTTGGATTGAATCTTTTGTTTTCATTAACCAACCATTATCATTTGATATTGAGTAAAGTTAATATAATTTTTACCTCAAAGTCAATGTATTTATACTTATTATTACTTATTATAATTAAACATTGTATTATTCGCAAGTATTAATAACACAATTGAAATATAATATATGACTATATATTTGTAGACATTAGCATAAGGAACGATTATTTAAAATCCAAAAAAACACGTTCCAATCTACTCTGTAATAATATTTAATACTCTTAATAATTGAATTCAGTTTAAACAAAGTTGCTGACTATTTTCAAAAAACTACAGGAGATATTTAGTAAAAATGCTATTTATTTTTATGCAATTGAACTTATAAGATGGAGAGATAAAAAGCACTGAGCTCTCTAACTAGAAGCACAACTCTCTCTCTCTGAATTTCCATCATAAATTTCTGCTACAAATTTAATGGAAATTCATGTACATAAATTCTGGAACCTGTACCCAGTAGAATTATATGAATGCAAAGAAATCACTTTCTGTGATCCTGTTAGAACATGATCTAACCCAATTTGAAATTGCTGAGAAATTTTAAATGTCCAAACCCCACCTTTTAGGGTTCCTAATAAATAAAAATGGTAACCAAGAGTAATAAAATTCCATATATTAAATGATTTAATTCCTATTCAAATTTTATAGTGTCAGAGAAAACTACACCGCTTATAGGTCGGATTAAAAAAAATTTACTCCCTATCTCTCACTCTCTCACTCTCTCTTTACCCCTCCATCGCAAAATTTCTCTCTCTCCCTACTCTCCACCCTCTCACCCCTTTCTCATTCTCTCCTCCCTCTCATTTTCTCCCTTATTCTATCTTATTCTATCTTGTGATCTTTGACAGAGTTTTCTTAGTAAAACATCTTATGAAATTCGCGACTCTTTTAGGAGCAAAATTATCTTTATTTTGAATGAGCCAAGTTTCGTGGTATCCTTATGGACCTAAGTACAACTTCTAAATACATATATATATATATATAAATTATCTAATAATAACATCTATGGTCAAAAAACTCCTCAATTTGAACTAATATACAATTATCATTTTCTTTTCTCAAATATTGTTTGAAATATAACTAGGTATAATAATTAGGTATACACGCCAATTTCAATAGTGAGCATTGAAACTACTTTCTGATCTTCCTCAAAATAAAATAAACAGAAGATATGAATTATTAGATTACCTTTCCTTTGTTCTTTGTACTAGCCCCACCAACAATTGTAGAGTGATAGAGAACACCATACTTAGGAGTATCCTTCTGTGCTTTAAGAGCTCTGAAAAGAGCTTTTTCAGCACCTGCTATTTGCAAACTTGATGCTGGGAGTTTAGCCAGATTAATTAAAGAACCTAAAAAATAAATAAGAAATAAAACTTATGTTTCACCATTAAATTAAAAATAATAAGGCAGGTACNCTATATATATATATATAGAGCAATGAAACTCGATACAGATTTAAATAAAATATTTTGTTCAGCGGCTTCAAAATTAGGAGCAATATACTAATTTACTTAAGAACTAATGTTGACATAAAGCCATAGTTACTTGTTACATCTATAAAATTTGGCATTAACCTGTAAATGTAAAAGTAAAGTACTGCTGATTCCTATATTAAATCTAACCTGATCAATGAGAGTATCTTAATACCTCACTAGCCGGGCGGACATGTTACCAGCACCACCACCGAAGGAGTTGAAGATAATTTCTGGTTCCCCACACTTCACCACGAGTCTAAATGCCAAGTATATATCTTCTTTTACTCGTAGGAGCTAACATTGCTCGCTATTTATTAGACTCTCGTTTGGCAAAGGGCCATTACCTGGCATTCAACTCATGATGATAATTGTGGTAAAGTAATCCCACATTTCATCATTTCTTTGAATCGTATAGGAAGCCACACAAAAATCATATTAAAGAATCGAACCCGGGTGTCTCGCATTGCTGGTAATATGCCCGGCCATGTTTTTTTCTGGCTCCCTGTACGATTCATATAAAGTATTAAATTTTAAATTTTTGCAGTGATTTGTAGGTGTTTCAATATTAGTTACTATGTACTTCGAACTATCAAGTAGAATTCATTGTTTCTCATAATTTTAACCATTAATCAATTAGGTTGTAGAACGGTTCCTCATGTTGATGGAATTTTAATTCTGAAAGCTTCAAAGACGTGAAATGCTTAGCAAAGGGACAATATCATGACAATGGAAACGACTCATCAGTGTTTATTACAATTGCAATGACCGCAGTGATGGCCGAAGGAAAGTAACCCCATGGGCGATCCCCATGGTCCGTGACTGGTGGGCATAGGAAGAAACATTCTGGTCTGGAGAAGGAGCACTCCGGACGGCCATTAGGACATTGTCCCCCCGGCCCCGATGGCTCCCCGCCCGCACTTGGCAATATCACGGTGTGTTAGCCCCCACCACCCCCCGACAGTCAACAGCTCCTCCTCCAGCAGTTATATGCAACAGCTTGTGTATTCCACTCGGCCATACATGCGGAGGAATGAGCTTCAACTGGTGGAGTGTATCAAATCTGGTTTTTGTCCTCATTTTCTATCAGCGAAAAAAAAAAAAAAGGAAATAAGAATAAACTTAATACTGGGACAATGTTTCCCTGGTTGGCAAAAAAAATGGATTTATTAAAAGACAATCTGCCTTTAACTAATTTACACCTATTGTACGTTTACTACTATATAATGAGCTCACAAAAAATAATACATCTCCCTTCAAATAAAACTCAGCCAATTCCTCGCTTTCTAGTCATTCAAAATTCTTTTATGGAATTTCCCTCTCATAAAAACTGCACTAAAATTCTTTTGATAAAACAATAACGAATTAGTTAAAGCTTGTTAATACCAAAAAAAAAAAAAATAATTAACGGACTACTGAAATTGCACTAAAAGCCCAAAAGAGTAATGAACGTAAAAGCTTATGCCCCTGATAATTGAATAAGGCTAAACTGGGGTAGTCACAGAACTTGCATAGTCAATTTTTTAATAATATCCTTCATGAATACCCTCTGTAAATATTCGTAAAAATATAAATCTTAAAAAATGTATTTCATATATTAGTAATACTAACTATAACGACTATTTAGATATTGGTGATAATTCAATTATGTTATCTTGTAAACTACCCCTTTATTTCAACCATAAATAAGTAACTCTCATACCTTCTATTCTCCGTCTTCATTGGTTTCATCAAACCATCTCCAGGAGATGGTTTGCAGAAACCAAGGGAGACGGAGAATAGAAGGTATGAGAGTTCTATATTCATTGGTGGTAGAAATAATAACCCTTTAGATTATTTACATAAATAATTAATTTTAAAAATCTTCATAATGAGACCTAATTATCCTTAACTTATATTATAAATATTATCCAGCCCATTACAGGTTGCACAAAATGTGTAGAATATAATTACTAGTAAAGTTTTATTAATATAAAAAATACCTAATTTATTCATTCTAATTAAAACATTTCGTTAAATTTAAAGATGGCCACATTATAAATTTATGATTTCATCTTAATAATTTAAGAATCTTTTGAAGTGAAGTCTTCAACTTTTGCTCATATAGTGAGTTTTCCAATTCTGATGAATAAATCTTAGTTTACTGAAAAATAAATAAAACTATGTATTTACCGATTCTTCTTCCGGGTTGGACCGTGTCAAGTTTTTGATGGTTGCCGAGCTTTCGCACATCATTTGATGGCTTCTTCAGTGCTGAATAGAGAATAAGAGCTGTTTTTTAAATCCGGGTGGTATATAGTTACCATGTTTTATACACCAGGTGGTGTATAATCCCGGCGCGGTCTGGTCCTTGGGCGAAGCCTGCCTTCCCATTGGTTGATACTGTTTTTTGGCGGCTGGTCTCTGGAGTAGTAGTTTTAAATAAAAGCAAGTAAAATAAAAAATTTAAAAAGTTTCTACGGAGGACATTGTGAGTGGGGAGAGTGGATACAGTAGGAACTATTTGAAAGTTTGGAAGAGATGATGCCCGAACAATGTTAGGAATTCCAGAAGTGTGAGGGATGTAAACATGGTACATATACCACAGTTAGGAGGATCTGCCATACATTTCTGTAGGAATAGACTAAATAATTCTGTTCCTATTAGATCAGTGAAGAAGAAGTGATTTAAAGAAAAAAAAAAAAGTTGAGTCAAAGTTCCAACGTGAAAAACTTAATTTTACTGAGCGAAATCTAAAAGGAACTATTCCTGATCTGAGAACATTAAAACAGGCTGGAGCCTTGTCTTAATAATCTAACGCCATGATCACTAGGCTATTTGTGACCATTATTAAAATACCAAGATAGATAAATGGGCTCATATGGAGCAAAATATTTTCAATGAAAAAAAAATGATCTGAAGTAATTGAAATTTATGCTAAATTTAAATAGATATGATATGTGATGGATGACACATATGGAAGTATAATGCATAATGAATGACTTATAAAAGTCATTTAGTTGTTTTTGCATGGTACAAAGTATTAACTAAATTTAGTATCATTAAATAAAACCATATAAATACATTAAAAAAATTTAAATTACGGAAAAAATTTTGTACTTATTTTTCGTAAAATCTTATTATTCCTACTCCACTTGAGAGTATCATTGGTCACCTACTTTCTTCTTGCCATTGTAATTTTGACATTTTTTTTTTTTAGTTTAATGTAATCCAATTAAAATATGTTATTAATTAACAGAAATATAAGATATAAATAAAATCCGAAAAACAAACAATTCTTATTCTATACAGCGAGAAGAACTTTCATAAATTGTTTATAGCTGTAAACTGTTATATTNAAGTAAAGAAAAAAATATCAATAAATGCTACTCAATTGTAGTAATAATAATACTTTGATTGATGATAGCTGTTTAATTTTCTATTTACTTTATATAAAAATAATTTTGTGAATTATACCATTACAAATGTAAAAAAAGAAAAAAGAAAAAAAGAAATGGAACTGGGTTTATCAGTTTTGGCAGAAAAATTATATCTTTAAAATTTACAGTTTTATTCACAATATCAGTCTTAGTCTGCCAAATTTTGGATATTTGATTGGTATTTGTCAAAACAGAATAATAGTTCAGCTCGAAATGCAGTCACGAAACGCACCTCATTCTAATAATGATATTGACGAAGAAGAAGGGGGTTTATTTAATCTCGCCAGAGGGAAGCAATAACATAATCTAGGGGTAGAAAATGGGAGATGACCTAGGGAACCGTCACGCGGAAAACGTCATCGCCAAATGTGGCCGGGCCACATCCAATCAGTGCTACCGCGACCAATCACCTAGCCTTATCAGCCCATCAGCTAATCACACTCCCTGGAACAGGTCATTGTCGCGCGCGCATGAATATGGTCCCTCGCATTTGATCTCTGTGTCCTCCGAATATGGTCCGAATTATATACTACTCTACTCCCATTTTCAGCGTCAACCATCCCATACCATTTATTGAAAGAAAAAGTTTGTAGACTGATATTTTTTTTTTTACTTATGTTTATTTGTTTAAATATGTTCGTTGTATGACTTTGCATTTATACACATATTTATATATGGATAATCAGACATGTACATAAACCCACTGACACAGAAAAACTCTTGCGTGGACGCTCATGATATATAATTTTTCATAATTTTGTAATTCAACAAAAAATACTGATAATTTCTTTATTTTAAATTACAATAAATTAATGAAAATGGAAAATATTTAGTTATTGAGGTGGATATCAGACATAACAATATTGAACTAAGAATTAAAACTTCTTACTTCCATTAAATTTACTCTTCAAAAAATGATTCGTAGAAAAAAGGGGAAAATAAGTTTTAAAAGTTTAAAATTTAACCATTATAGATGTTAAAGCTTATTTTATTTTTATTTATATAACTGTGCTGCTTACTTATTTATGTTATGTATAAATTTGTAAATTATCTTTAATATATAATAAAATTGAGAATTAACTTTAGTTTGCAATATTCAATGAAAGAAAAAAAAAGAAGAAAAAAAGCTCATTATAATGCATATCTTTTAAATGCGGTGCCGATATTTTGGCAGGCTCAAATTTAGTAAATTTTGGCTCAATGGCAAGGAATTATCAACCTTTAGATATAAATGAAGTCCGTTAATAATTTTAAGTTAATGTTGAGGAGTGTTTACGGGTAAAGAAAATGATGTAACAACAAGGATAACCGATTTTCGATAACCATATAATTTACTGATATTAACTTAGTCTGTAAATGGAAAAAAAACAACTGATTTTTCTTTCTACCAAATGGAATTAAAAATCAAGAATTGAGGATATGCACAGGTAGCTAGACATATTATTACAATCACCCATTGTACTGGGAAAGCTTTTATTGGTCATTGAAAGGTTAACCATTACGGGGCTCGAACCTTTAGTTCGAGGCTTTGGTTTCCCGAATGGATCCTTTGGAACAGGTCGGCGCCCTGCATCTCTTCTTTATAGAGACCCCTATTGAAGGAAACACCGGTCGGGGGAAAAGGAAAAACTCAAGCTCATTTTGAAGGACCTAAGTTTAATTATATTTACTTTTTAATTACAAAACTTCCAAGAGAGAGCGCTCTCGTATATTAATGGCTGCCACGTTCCTTCCATTAATCCGATCGTCGGGCAGAATCAGCTTTTTAAAAGGCCCACGAGAAGAGATAAGGCTAATTTTTAAGGCGACCTCAAATTAATTAAATTTCCTACCTCCTTGGGAAAAATTACTCCATGGGTTTCACTTTGGCTGTACAGTTTTGATGGAGTTCCCGAGGCCCGCTTAGTCGAGGACGAGAAATTTGTTTTAAGTTCTAGCAAGATCATTAATCAATTTAACTTTAACTCTCTTGTTCCTCTGTGCCGAAAAATAGTAATGGAAGTATGGTGATTCAGGCAAATATATTTCCTAAGATGATTTTAGTTGGGGTTCGGTCAAGGTAGATCCAAAAAACTGTCATGGAAATGTGAACTTAGGGACAGGACGTCCTCTCTCATCTTCATGATATCCCTGAAGATAGCTTACAATGTAAGTCGAAACGTTGGCAGATAATCCTTTATTAAAAAATACATTCAATAAATTTGTGTTTTTTGGATCTACCTTGACCGAAACCCAACTAAAATCATTTTAGAATAATATCTACGGTCAACAAACTCTCCTTTTGCAAATATATTTTGCTATCCATGCATATATACACATAAATATTGATAACAGATAGCAGAAAGAGTGAAGTGAACACACAAAAAGAAAAAAATACAAAGAATAAATTTTCCCGGAGAAAAATCTATGTTCTGCAAAATTTTCACCGACGTTAAATTAATTAATTTTTTGACTGAAATTGGATGATGGAAAAGAGTGACTAAAGAAAGACTAAATCGAATAATCAACAATAAATGACGCTGCTCATTCGTAGCAGAACTCATTCATGATTATTTTATTGTTTTTAATTGAAGGCTATCTCTCTTTGCATGAAATAATTAAATATATATTATTCAAATTCTGCGCAATAAACATTGCAGTTAACCGCATATTGTTCAGATAATGTTCCACTATAAATGATCTTTTTAGAAAATAAACGATATAATATTTTTAGGGAGTAAGCTAAGTTCACCATAATCTAATTTAAAACTTTTATAGTAATTATTTTCATTCAAAAAAAAAAAAAAAAAAAAAAAAAAAAAAAAAAAAAAAAAAAAAAAAAAAAAAAAAANTTTAAATTTATGCTCCCCCACACCATCACTGACCCACCACCAAACGCAACCCTTGGAGAAAAAGTGCATGGAGCATACCTCTCTCCCCGCCTTCGCCATACCTTTTCCCGTTCATCTGGAGATCGGAGACAGAATCTTGACTCATCGCTGAATAATACGAGGCTCCAATTTTCCTGAGTCCAGTTTAGGTGTTCCCGAGCAAACCTCAAGCGATCAACTCGGTGTTCCCTGGAGAGAAGACTCACAAGTAAAAACTAAAGTCTCTTAAATGTTATAAAATCTTCAATAAGATGAATCTTTGCTAACAACCATTTACTGATAGGAAGAAAGAAAAGAAGTGGATTAACTGACCCTTTTCTCCATAAATGGGTGGGAATATAAACAGGTACAGGAATAACTGGATAAGATGCAACACAAAGTCCAGTCTGGGGCAATGGAATTTCTATTTTTATCTCTTATGTAATAATAATATAAATATTTGTAAGTGGTCCTTTAATTTTGTCCGGCAGTGTAGTCTTGAGTCTGAATCAATAAACACTTTTTACATATAAATAAGCGTTTTAAACAAAAATGTAAATATAAATAAGTGTAGTTTTTGAAATAAACAAATGTGTGAGCACTCCTTGTACAGGAAAGAGGGAAGACCTGTCTTATTAATCATATCCAGTGAGCATATGCTTCCTCGGGGGAGATGCAGCTGCCATTTCTACCTACCCCCACCCCCTCAGCAAACTCCAGCTCTTCTCAATGAAAAGAGAAACGAGTCTCTTAAGTTTTTATTTTATTTATTTATTTTTTTTTTTCACAGGCACTTATTCAATATTTACCGTAAAGATACGCCATTCTGAGATATATATTAAATTCGTTTAAATTAGCATAAAATATTACCTTTTAAATCCTCATAAAATATTACAATAATTCTTTAGAAAATATAATCATTATTTTGACCGAAAATTATTTATATTTTTTCAAAACTATTTTTTATTTTACAAATGTATTTGAACAATAATAATTACCTCATTTGACAATAAAGCCATTCTTTACAGAAATTAATTCATTAAATTTCCCTAGCTTAAGTCATATTTTATTTACAAGCTACATTATTGAAGGAAATGTAGAAACTTAATTAGTGTTATTTATTACATTTAATTCAGAAATATTTTGTATACATACACTGATGAAAGTTAAACTATTCTAGTAGTAGTACGAACATATTTCTTCTAACAATTTGAATGTCTGTAGTGTAATTGCAAATGCTTTATTTGTCTGTAAATATTTGAAGTAGAACTCATTTGAATTAATTTGGGCAATATTTTTTTTCCTTTAAAATAGTTTTCTTATTAATTAAGAAATTTCTCTTAAGCTCTATTCCTTGTCTCATTACAATGCGTGAAGTGTTCGGAAAAAAGATTCTTCTCCTTTTTTTTTTTTTATAAGACCGATTTCTAAAAACCTAGGACTTGTGATGAGTAACGTTTTTCTTTTAGCGAATTCTTATTTGTTCTCTGACATTTTATTCAATAATTTATTCGATTCTAACTGCTAGACACCAAAAATAATAGTGACTAATATATATATATATATATANTTATTTAAATTTAGAATGGGGACTGACAATTTATAATGGTTGAAATATATCTTCTGAATGATGAGTGATGGTATTATAATAACGATGATTTTCCAGTTGATTTTGGTAGATTGAATCATATAGCAGAGAAAAATCATGTAGTGGAGATAAAGTGTGGGGGTCCTGGTTGGTGCATATTGAGAATCACATAAATAGTTAAAAATATATTTTATTTTAAAAATCAAACCCGCTCAGCTAATGTGAAATGTAAAAAATAAATAAATACACATATTAATATTTGTACATATTATAGATATATAATTGGCGAATTTTGGCCTCATGAGTAACTGCTAGGTCAAGACCTAGCAAGAGGACAAGTCCTCCTGAACTAGTGGCGGAGTTCTTGCACGCCAAGTAGGTACTTGAACACAAAAATATATTTCAGGATTAAGTATCCGTTAACTAAAGTATTTGTTTTAAAAATAAATTCTATTCCTAGGCCACACAATATTTCCACCTAATATCTCGTCTGGTGGAAATTAATTTATTTTCTTTGAACCTCTTAATTTTTATCTCAGATCCTCTTTGGTAGAACTACAGAAATACAATTTAAATTGGAATTTACGGTAAATACTTTTAACCAGTAGGTGAATTCATATAATTTTTTTAATATTTTTATAATAATTCTGTCTACCTGTTCAAGATATCAACATTTATTGTTATTAATAACGTAAATAAACTTAATTATGTTAACACTGTCATTCCATCCTAATCCACTAACACAGACCGTGTCTTCCAACTCTAATCCCTACAACCCTCCTCATCTGCTCAAACGAAGATGGCCCGCGACTTCCCGGGGGCATAGTCTGTAAATAATTTGAGAGCCAGTGGTGCATTGGTCACCTTCTCTCCTCTTGTGACTTTCATTAATGTCATTTATTTTCTATTATACATTGTTATCAAATTACAAAATGTTTTTATTTATTTTTAACAGAATGTAATATATAAATAAAGGTTATATATAAAAAAAATATTGATAACAGATTTATATCTCAGAGCCATCTTGATTTTTGATCTTCGCTGGTAATTTCTTATTTCTCAGGGATAATAGTTGAGGTGCTATAATAGTTTCAGGGAGTTAATCAATAGGTCAAATAAACCTCCTAGAATGGCTTCCATCAGTTACTGTTCGTTCCATCATCAAATGATTTATCTGAAATACTTCAGTGGGGGAGTAGTTCAATTACTTTCCTGATAAGACGTTGGAGGTAGAGCAAATGTGGGAATGGGTGTGGAAGGGGCGAAGGAGCAAACTTGTCTGAGCAAACTTGTTGAAGGAGACCTCATTTCGGGCCCGGGTCAAATCAATGGGCCATGGGTAAACAACGGGATCAGGATGCCCACCCCTACACACACCCCCGACCGCCCCCGACCACCCCTGAAACTCCACCTTTTATTCGGCTCTAATCCCAAAGGTATTTCCTTCTGGAGTTAGAGGCACTTGCCGCTCACAATGAGAGAGTTTTATCGCGGACCCCGGCCGGCTGAGTGGTAAGAGTACTTCGGGGTGAAAGGGGAGTAACAAAGGCAGATCACGCAAAGGGGAACTGTCATAAATACTCAAGATAAAACACCTTCGGCTTATGGCTAATGTTAATGGGTTGTAACATCCCTTAAGAGACGGGAACACTTAAAACTAAACTCTCTCTCTCTCTCTCTCTCTCTCTCTCTCTCTCTCTCTCTCTCTGTGTGTCCATAAAAAACAAGAACTCTGCTAAAGACATGCAACCCTTAAAGTTTAATAATTTCATTTTTTTTAAATATTTGTAATGCAAATTACAAATAATTATTAGTTTTTCTTCTAGTCTAGTATTGACATTTATTGGAGCTTTTTTTCTGAGGATTTGACTGCTCATTTGTAAGCAGGATTCTATTGATGAGTTCAAATGGAGAGTTTTAGACCGTAGAGAATATGTGTAGATGTTTTGGACATATCTTGACTGAACCCTAACAAATAAAACATTTATTAATGAGTTTTTTAAGGTATTGGTTAGTGTGTAGTACGTGTTGTTAATCCACTCCTTAAGACAACAACAAAGAACAACACACTATGTGCAACAACAACATAATGATTTTAAAATCCATTAATTAAATAAAAAGACTATCAGAAGGGTTGAGTTAAATCTTAAAACAATATAGCCATAAGGCACTAGAACAAAAAAAAACAATTTAAAAGAAACTATGCACAATAAAAACATAATAACACATAAGAAAAAAACAATTCCCACTGAGACTGAACAATGTTATTTACAACATACCATACCATGCCTGTGATGCAAAATATATAAGGGAGACCAGCCAATATGTCAGTTATAGAATATGTATAAACCACAACCTTGCCTGAAAGTTGACAAGGGATTGGGGAATATACTAAGAGGGGGGGGGGGGGTCGGTATACATGTGGACTGTATGGAATGGAGAAAATAAAAATATGAATAGAAAAGGCTTCGATTAGCTCAATTAATATATTAATATTCAAAATATTTATTATGGGGAGAGGTGAATAGGCCGGAATGTAAATAGGTTATTTAAATTTAGAATGGGGACTGACAATTTATAATGGTTGAAATATATCTTCTGAATGATGAGTGATGGTATTATAATAACGATGATTTTCCAGTTGATTTTGGTAGATTGAATCATATAGCAGAGAAAAATCATGTAGTGGAGATAAAGTGTGGGGGTCCTGGTTGGTGCATATTGAGAATCACATACTTGGTGATGATTTTAATTTGTGGTGCTAATTGCCTTTGCATTCTGTCGGGATCCCAAGGCTTTTGGGCCTGCTAAAGTGATGAAACATACCTTCATGAATAATTATATACAAAAAATTATTTGAATATGATCCACAATAACATTTAAATTCTACTTAATAATTTAATCATAAATGATAAATTTTTAAGTGTAATAAATGTTTCTAGTCAAACTAAACAGTTTTAGTCATATAAATCTTATAATTACGCGCTAATTAATGTAAAATTTGAGCTAGATTTCAGCTTAACCTCCACCCCTATTAATGTGATTTTACCTTCGGGCCTGTCCCGTCTTGTTCCTATGCTTTCTATATAAACAATTTGTAGTTTTTTTGGATCTACCTTGACTGTACCCCATTGAAAATCATCTAATAATAATATCTACCGTAAAAAAAACAACTCTCCATTTGATAAAAAATATGGAAACCCGATTATTTATTTTTTTATGAAGTACTTCATTTATCTCAANTATATATATATATATATATATATATATATATATATATATATATATATATATATACAATGTAATGTTTGTGTAATTGTATCACCGCTCTATCCTTAGATATATAGCAATGGAACCATTCAAAGATGAAGACTATGAGAAAAATACAAGAAAATCTTGAAATAATTTGAGATGGCACTAAAAAATCAAATTGTTAAAAAGCATAAAACCCAGTGGAATTGGAACAAATAGAATATACATACATGTATTTACCATTTCATCTTCCGGGTTGGACCGAGTCAAATTGTTCTTTTTTGCCGAGCTTTCCAAACCTGTACGGGGAGGATGTTGTTCAGAGAATGAAGAGAATTGACAAATTCAGATCGAAGAAACCTGTACGGGGAGGATGTTGTTCAGAGAATGAAGAGAATTGACAAATATACATACAGTTACCTGGATTTTTTTTGTAATACTCAGAAAAATGTCTGGTTAAAATAATAAGTCTTGGGGCGCCAGGCTACTTAGGGGATCCGTACGGGTCTCGCAATCCTGTAGCCGCGGGTTCAAATCCCGCCCAGGTCAATCTTTTATTTATAATATAGAAGCTTGTCCTGAGCCATGGGTGTTTAAAATGGGGTGGCAACCTGTAGATAGCCCCTCCCTCCAATGACCCTA
>KZ815670.1:1519370-1532423 GCA_000696205.2 Oncopeltus fasciatus | reverse complement strand
ACACACTTCAACTAATTCATATTTTTAAAAAAAATATATCAGAGAACACCCAGCCCTTATTGGGTGCCATTATTTAATATATAGGAACTAATCAGGCGATCAAAACGGTGTGCTTACCTTTCGACTTCTGTAAGGTGTCTTAGGTCGAAAATAAATACATCCTTAACATGTATGTCCACCTTATGCCTATATGGCCTGTTGCGGACTGGATTTTTTAAAAATTGTTTGGATCCGAAAACGATGGCATATAATGAGGATATAATTGTGAATATAATTATAACTCTGAATATATATTATAATTATTATTTGTTTGTGGATTCAAGTAGAAAAAAAATAGAACCTTAAAGAATATGGAAAATAGGGAATATTATAAGTCATCAGGGAAGCAAGTCACCCTTCATTTAATCAGAGCAAAGTAGAAATTTTTTTTTCTTTTTTTTTAAAGCCGTGTAGACTTTTTAGTCATTAACGATATAAATAATTAATTACCTAGAAGGGTATTATCATATACCAAATAGAAGGGTTTTATAATATATCTAAGATACGTTTTTTTCCCCAATTTGCCAAAATCTATATTAATTGGAAATTATATTTATGAACAACTATTGCGAAACAAATTAAAAATAAAGAAACTAGTAACTGGTAGGAGAGGAGAGAGATTTGATCGCAAACTTAAGTTTTAGTACGAGGAAATGATAAAAAATATAATTATCAGATGGTTTTTGTTGGGGTTCGGTCATGGTAGATCCAAAAGAATACAAATTTTAAAAAAAAAGTGTAAATTTTCAATCATGGAAATGTGAACATAGGGACAGGACGTCCCCTCTTGTCTTCATGATAGCCCTGAAGATGGCTTACAATATAAGCCGAAACGCCGTCAAATTTTTTTTTTATAAAATACAGTTTTTATAAAAATTTGTAGTTTTTTTGGATCTACCTTGACTGTACCCCATTGAAAATCATCTAATAATAATATCTACCGTAAAAAAAACAACTCTCCATTTGATAAAAAATATGGAAACCCGATTATTTATTTTTTTATGAAGTACTTCATTTATCTCAATTAGTTAGGCGTCGAATGCTGACGCTTCTTCTGGAACTTAATAATTTTGTAAGAAGTGCCACAAAAGCTACGTCAATACGTTTACTTAAATTCGATTGTTTTCAATTATTTGTTATAGCCAGCAACATACTTTATTCACGATAATAACAATACAACTGTATGATGAACTGTTTTGAAGTTATACATTATATTAAGTGGAATTATATAAAAAGTTTATTATTTGTTATTTTTGTCGATGAAATTTTATTTCGCCAAAGAACTTTTATTATTGGAAGTAATATATTCTTATTATGAGAATTTTTATTTTCATTTTTTCCACAGACCTGCCTTTCTTATTTATTTGGCCCACTTCCAAACATCTTTGAAAAAGTTGGAGACATGAATATTAAAGCTTTGTCATCCCAACGGAATATATACAATATATTCGCATATATATTATACGCAATATACACTATTTCAAAACTGAGAGTAAACCACTCCAACTTTCTTCCAAACTTCTTAAGACATAAATATCCTCTTTTACTATCAGCTAATCTTCGTGATTGAAAGGTACTGTTTAAACTGGGTTCTACTAATGACTTTATATAAATGCTCAAAAAATGACAACTTGCTTCTTGATGATAAAAATGGAGCACGTGAAATCAGTGAAAACTGATCTGGATAATTCAAAGTAGAAACCCAACATATATAAAAAAGAATCATCTGTAGATACAATGAGTGAAGGATAACGTGTCGGATGAAGGAGAAGATTATTAAGAGAACAAATATGTTGTAATAAAAATAAATAATTTTTTTGTTAGGGTTTTCATGTAATGGAAACACCCCGGAAAGCAGGAGATCCAGGATCGAGTCCAGGCTGGGACAGATAGATTTTTTTAATTCTATTCCCTCTCATTAATTATGTAAACTCTTTGTGTTGAAGCTCCTAAGAAAGACTCTTAAGTAGAGAAATTCTCTAGAGTTATTTTATAAACTTTGGGGAAGACTACTAATTTTTTTTTGTATCCTTATAAGGCAAGGCACAAGTTGGCAACAAGTAGGAATCGCAAGTTGATTCGTTAGCAGCTGGTAAATTCCCGCTTGCTAAGAGAGCCGATTAGTGACGTCAGATCCCAAGACCCCAGATAATCGGGCCCAAATTAGAAAGTTAATGAAGACCACTGTGGGGAGTGCTTGTTGAGTGTATAGAAAATCCGACTCATTCACAGCTTCATTTGGAGTTTCTTCAGGGCTTATCCAGATGTAGCATCTCTTTCGCCCTACGCCTCCACCTAATACAACGCCATTCTTTCTCGAGGGCCTTGATTGCTTCCTCGCAACTCCTCCAAAGTTTGATTTAATGCTCGGGAAACTGCCTCGGAATTGCCTCAGCAATATGAGATGTTGTCCGCTGAAATTATGACATGTATAATTACTTCATTTCGGTATGGATATACGTTAAGTCACTGAAATAATGTCTCTGTGTGTCAGAGAGAGAGAGAGGGAGAGAGAGAGAGAGAGAGAGAGAGAGAGAGAGAGAGAGAGAGAGAGNTTTTTTAAGTATTTGCTGATGTTTAAATGTTAAATGTTTGGCTTAATTTGTAAACCATCTTCAAGACTATCATGAGGGCAAGAGGGTAGCTGTTGTCAGTTATGAAGAATCTCCTTTTTGACAACAGCTCCACCCTCTCCCTCATTATAATATATCTCCATGGTCAACAACTTTTCTATGAGAGAGAGAGAGAGAGAGAGAGAGAGAGAGAGAGAGAGAGAGAGAGGGAGTAAGGTGGAGGGAGGAAGAAAAGAGGGAAAGATGGAAGAAGGGAAGGATGGATGGAGGATGGAATGGAGAAACGGAGGGAAGGATGAGGGAGGGAGGGGGAGAGAGAGAGAGAGTGAGAGATGGAAGGTGGAATAGAGGGAAAGAGAGGTTGAGAAAGGGGAAAGAGAGAGCGAGATGGAGGATAGATGGAAAGAGTGAGAGATGGAAAAATTGTTGGATGGGTGGATGGAGGAAAGGAAGGAGGGATTGAGATAGTGGGAGGAGAGAGAGAGAGTGAGAGAGTGAAGGGGGGTGGAGGGATGGAAGAAAAAAGGAAAAGATGAAAGAAGGGAACGATGGATGGAGAGTGGAATGGAGGAAGGGGTGTAAGGGGGGGTANAGATGGAAAAATTGTTGGATGGGTGGATGGAGGAAAGGAAGGAGGGATTGAGATAGTGGGAGGAGAGAGAGAGAGTGAGAGAGTGAAGGGGGGTGGAGGGATGGAAGAAAAAAGGAAAAGATGAAAGAAGGGAACGATGGATGGAGAGTGGAATGGAGGAAGGGGTGTAAGGGGGGGTATATATATATAGAGAGAGAGAGAGAGAGAGAGAGAGAGAGAGGGAGAGAGAGAGAGAGTAAGGTGGAGGGATGGAAGAAAAGAGGGAAAGATGAAAGAAGGGAACGATGGATGAAGAGTGGAATGGAGGAAGGGGTGTAAGGGGGGGTAGGGAGATAGAGAGAGAGAGAGAGAGAGAGAGAGAGAGAGAGAGAGAGAGAGAGGGAGTAAGGTGGAGGGAGGAAGAAAAGAGGGAAAGATGGAAGAAGGGAAGGATGGATGGAGGATGGAATGGAGAAACGGAGGGAAGGATGAGGGAGGGAGGGGGAGAGAGAGAGAGAGTGAGAGAGGGTGGGGGATGGAAGATAAGATGGAGAGATGGAAGAAGGGAAGAATGGATGAAGGGTGTGATGGAGGGAGGGAGAGATAGAGATATTACCTTCCTGCCTGATCATTGTGGCTAAGCTACATATGAATACAAAAAACCAACCCACCAATAATCAAACCAATTTACTCTCAGCTTGAGATTGTTTTTCATCTACAAGTATGGCGTCAACCGGAGGATATGTGTGACGTCCTATCACAAGGAAGGGGGACACTTCCTGGGGTTTTTGCCGTCTCACAGGAGTTTAATAGCTGGCGGAGTAGGAGCGGCATAATTCCATAACTCGGGGGGCGTCGGGACGGGCCTTGCCGGAGCGAGCTCGCCATCACCAACTCCAGCCGGCTCCCTTCTCAAAAGCTGATTACAACAATGTAATTACCCCCCTCCCTTCCTACGCCCCGACTATCCAAAATAAGATTAGGAAAGCGTTTTACTGTGAAAAGTAAAGAGAGAGAGAGAGAGCGAGTGTGAGAGGATGGGTGGGAGAGAGAGGGAGGGTGGGAGAGAGAGTAGGAGAGTAAGAGAGGGTGGGAGAGAGAGGGAGGGTGGGAGAGAGAGAGAGTGAGTTAGGGAAGAAGGGAGTATCAACACTCGACAGAGAAGGAACCTTTTAGTGGGTGTTGTCTTCCAGAGGCCACTTTCCAACATGCCCCACCCACTCAAAGTAAAGCTTGACATTTTCCAATCGAAATCAGCTTAAGTGGTAAGACAGACAGGGCCAACTTGTCTTCATATTATTGATGATTATATATATAGATATTTGTATAACTTTGTGAAAAGAAAATGCCAAATCTCATCTTAACCCCATATTATTATTATCACATAAAGGGACTCCAACTACGCAAACCATCTAAAAGACAACGGACACGACCTCACCGACATACAAACAACCATGACGTTGCTACATAAACAACAGAAGGGACGGAAGATGGACATCTTAGAAAACATGGAGATTTACAAAACAAGGACCGCTGACAATAACACTATTAACGAACAACTTAACACACAATCTTACACCATATTTAGAACGCTACTGCTACTCTTACACACTAACGTAAACGAACAGATGACACACAAACCGACAACAACGCAAAAATACATAAGACAATATAATCAGCATATAGGACAGTATAGTGAGCATAGTCAGACACTATCAAACACATTTACAAAAAACTTTGGAACACTTTGAACACCACAACGAAGGAGATTACAACTTATCCCTGCCTCAACCAATACCTGGAATAATGGACTCTGACCCTTATAACTCTCGCGTTTGACAGACCTTATTGCCGACAAAGCGACCGTTACAGCTAAACGACCCTATACCTGACGCATCTGAGCAACCCACAGAATACAAACGCAGTTGAATACAGACAGTGACAGTGACCACATGTATTCGGCCAGGAAGATGGACAATGTCCGAAAGCGCTCGCCAACGGAGGATGGTTTGCAGAAACCAATGAAGACGGAGAATAGAAGGTATGAGAGTTTTATATTTTAGCTAAATAGGGTTATATTTTATGATTTATTTGTCTTTAAAAAAAAAGTTTTTTAAGAGAAAGTATTCATATTTCCTAGAACATGTATATTTTCCACCTTTTGCTTTTGTAAAAAGTTCTATGTTAACGAGAATATCATTTTTTTGTATTTTTTTATTTTTTTATTTTTTTTTTTTGGCCGAAAGGGTAAAATTGAGGGTTTTGGGGGTCGCGCATGACCGCTGAGCTCAGGGGGATGTAAAAAAAAAACGAAGGGTTTTGGTGTTGATTCTATTTTTTAATAGAGGTATTGGTTGTGGGTAGCGGGTAGAGGCCGGCATCCCTGGTATGTCTTTATTGAAGTCGCGAGGGCTCTGGAGGAATTCCATGGCGGGCCTCCCCCCCACCCCACCCCCGGACCTCTCCATCATTAACCCATTTCTAAAGGGAACTTTTTCATTACACCCTCTCACCGCCGCCCTATATCTCCTGGAGACTCTGCTGGAGGAATGTCCTCTCCAGCCTTCCTCCATATTGAATCTGACGGGCGCCTTCAGCACTCCAGCCTGCGCTGAACTAGTGGCGGGCGAGGGGGGAGGGGCTCAAGAAAGAGGCAGAAAATATTAAATTAATAAACAAATAATTCTAAGAGATGATTCAGTTGGTATAAGTGGTCACAACCTCTATTAAAAAAACCTAATTTATATCAAATATTTATTTATTTACATATTTAAGCAATAGCCTTCATGTTCATGTAAGCTTCGACGGTCGTCAGATCTATTTACAGTTCTGAGAGATCTCATTCTCTATTCAGCCCTGAAGAAGCCATCATGTGCGAAAGCTCGGCAACTATCTACAACTTGACACGGTCCAACCCGGAAGAAGAAACGGTAAATAGCCTTCATTTCAAACACTAAGGGTCATGGAGGGAGGGGCTGTTTATCCATGGCTCAGGACAAGCTTTTATTTATCGAGGGTATAACTCCCACCTAGGCGGGATTTGATCTCGCAGCATCAAAATTACAAGACCCGAACAGATGCCCTGAGCTATCCTGGCGCTATCAAATAAAGAATTTTTTTAACTCTCAAAATTTCCTCAGCAAAAGACTTCATAACGTTCAACCACTTAGGGGCATGTAGGGGTTATTTAGTGGTCGCCATCTTTATTAAATACTTAAATACCCTTCACAATGGTTAGGTTTTATTTATTATTTCTCATTAAAGTGTTTATATTATCATTAGTTATAAAATACTTTTTTAATCTTTAGCTAAGACAATACACAAAAAATTATAGTCGCAATAATGTATTTTTACTATATAGATAGATGTGTGTTTGTCTATCTACGCAGTGCAGGCTAGAGATTTCAAGTATTTAATTATATTTGTCTCATAGCTGTTTAATCCAAAACGAATGACTACATTTTTTATTGAAAAATATTTGAGCAACATCTGAAAAAAAAAACCTGATGTTTTGTTGATTCAAACTTACACTTGAAATTATCAATTGCATGCTATGCCTTTAAAAAAAATCCTATCGACCAAGATCGCTAATTTCTTCCAGTTTAAAGAGGTAAAACTTACTTTTCTTCTGTAAAAATGCATTAACTAACCATGCGTATTGGTTTCATGAATGAATAAATGAATAATATGATATCCATAAGAAGAAGGAAGGAATCCTTCAGAATAAAATATCATTTTATTTCGATCTAGTGGATGCAATATTAAATTCTGAAGTAGAGATTTATCAGAACCGTCAATTTTTAAGGCCAATTATATCACTCCTAAATGTTATCTATAGCAGTGGGGGTTAAATATAATGGCATGAAATGTTAGTTCAATTTGGCGGGCAGTAATCGTTAGCTTACACTAACGAAACAACAAAGATTTGTTTAGTTATAAGAAATTATATTTAGGACTTTCGCAGTATAATTGAGGATTTGGGAGTGGGGAGGGGTGCTTAAGTGGTATTGCAAATATTAATTTTTCGCCATAGAAGCCCCAATGGCTCTTAGTAAAATTTGATATATCGCTTTTAAATATAAAATCAAAGGCTAATTTTGTAAATTGAAAAAAAAACAGAAGATAAGGGCGAAGGTGGAGAGTATCAGAAATGACAAGTGCGGTCTTTTCGCAGCATCAGGCGTACTAATCAGTTAGTGAAGTAGGGTTCAAGACATATTTGTTTATTTATGATAAGGTTATAATCAGATGACTTTGAAAATTCAAATATCAATATTAATTAAATAAAATACCGAAGAATTCGCTTAATTCACTCAACTTTTCCGACACATCCTTTTAACTTACTACAGACCATACAAAATTACAAAGATTTTTTTAAAAATTTGTAACCTTATTCTATATTCTGAGATTTTATTAGAAATCCAAGTATGAAAACATATATTGTGAGTTTATAATTCAAGGTAAAGGTGGACGTATGTAATATGCTTTCATATGCCAATCAGGTTTTAAGCTGTTATACTGCTTCAAAAGAAAAATAAATTAATTCCCTTCATAGTTTTTTCAAATCTTGTATCCAAATAAGCGATTCTTCCAATTAAATACAAAACCTTCATCAAGGCTGTACATAACCTAGTTATAAACCGCTGGCAGTTTTAATTGTCTTCTCAGATCACCGGATATAATCGCAAAAATAACTGAAGCTGCGAGTTAGAACTAATATTTGAAGGGGATTTTTCCCAAAGATCATTTTATTACTTAATTTTAGTATACAACATTGTTTCTTTGAGATATAAAATGTAATAAGTGACTGATAAGATAATTCTCGTAATTAATCTTATAGCAAGTATTAAAGACTCTTGTTTACGAAAAAGAAAGAGAGGATAGTGAATTTGTTGATCACGTGACGAGGAAATATAAGGACTCAGTTAATGGGATATTTAAGTCAACATCATAAAATGAATAGAAATATTTATATGAGTGAATGTGCATAACAATAAAATTTCTCTTGTACAATAATGTTTTTTTAAGCGTGCATGTATTGTATTGTGCGTATTTAAGATGGTAATTAATCACGAAATCCTAATTTTCAGCCTCACAACTGCATCATTGGTTAAAAATTTTTAAAAAAATTTACTTATAATATGTAAGACATAACAATAGAATTACTAAACTATCAACCATTTTTTAAGACTTCATTGTAGTACACCCATCAAAATTCACATCGAATCATACAGTTATTATTGCAATATTAAACTTGAAAATTTAATAATCTAAACATGTTTAGGGAGTAATTTAACAAAAAAACGTTTGTATAAATATTCTTTCATGATCATAAATTTAATTGCTAAGAAAAGTAGGAATACTTTAATGTTTATCTAAAAGAAAGAAAATGAAATTACTGTTTGAATAGCTTTCTATAGTACCAATCTTCCTGTATTTATTTAATTAAATTTATTGTTTTCATTGTGATATTGTGTCTGAATCATAAAACAAGCAATTGATTAATGTATAAGAAAATAAATTACTATTTCCTTTTAGTGGTCCACTCTAATATATGCCCTGGAATGTATTTTTCTTATCAGCTTAGTAGGATTGTGGATTTCGAAAGTGTTGAACTAATAATAAACCAAATCCTCCGTTGGAGATAAGAAGTTTTACTGAAGTACATATTAATAACTATTCTTTCCAGAAAATACTCATGTACAAATTGATACATAAAAAAAAACACAACTATATTCTTTAATTATGCTCTTAAATGAAATATTGACTTTCCCAAACAATGTGTTATTTGCCTTGCTAAAAGTGATTTATATTTCGGCTGTCATATATCAATCAACAAACTAATGAGCCTTAACAGTTATAAACATCAACCCACACACTCATCAACGCAAAAAAAATTCCGAAATTGGTAGTGGGACCTTAGAACAAAAACTTTACAAGATAACTAGTATCGAAAATATATATTGCATAAACATCTATAATAAAGTGAAATAAAAGTCATGATCAATGGTTAAAATTAAAAATTAATTAATATATCAAATTGAAACATAATTATTAGATTTTTTGAAAGAGGACAGAATAAATTAAAATTCCAAGCACATAGAAAGAGTTGCCTGCTGATAAAATTGACAGAGATTATTGGGATATTAATATTCATACCGGACATTTTGGATGAAATATTTAAAATGGAAGTTTGATTTGACAGGATAGGGTACATGTATGGAAGGCCCGATTGGGCTAAGTAATTAGATCTGTCGAGGACCGAGTAAATTGAAGATTTGATAGCAGATGGTGGATTCTGTATTCTGTTTGCAGGCAGTATGGCGGTCCTATTCCCTTTACGGTCAAGCCATTGGTCCATTTCTTCTCATCCGCAGCTGATTGGTCAGTTTCCCAGACCAATGGCTGACACTCAAAGTGTATCCGGAATGTAATATTTCTACTCCATCCCTTCGAAAATGTTCGAACTTCCCTAATTGTTTGGGGCGCCGTAGATGAAAGGGTTGGAAAACACTATTTATTTGTTAGCTTCAGGTTCAATATCAAAAGGTAACAAGGTTCTTGAGTACAGGTATGCATACAAAAAGGCCACAGTATCCAATATTGTAGCATCTCAATACTTTTTGCAAGTCCATTTTTCGCCATGAATGATATATTTTATGTGTTACCTCCATTATTATATATAAGTAGACATGTTCTATTTTCTTGATCCCACTTAATTCAATAGGTAAGAAAAGTATAGCACTCAGTTTGTTGATACATTTTATTGTATTTATACTTATTTTATCTATATGGTAAAATAAATATATAACGAAAGTAAATAAATTATATTTCAGTACCAATATTGTTCATTGATATAATAATAAATTAGTGAACGAAATCGGGACTGAAATGTTGATCATATCAAGACTAATTTGCGAAGAAGCGTTTTGGTTTTTCAAAACTATCTTTAATAGATTTTTATAGAAGGATATGTACAAAATCACATATGTGTGCACATATGATTATGTACAGCATTTTATCGAAAAAATTATTGTTTGCTTAGTTCCATTTATTTCCCCCTACATTTGTGACTGTAATAAAAATAAACATAAATATATTCTAGGTATAACTATTATAAATTATCTCGAAAATCTATACAAAATGTTATATGAAAATGAATAAGGGGTTATGAAAAAGAGTGAATTTTGAATATCAAATAGTGTCCTACGTTAATTTATGTGTGTGTATATATATATATATATACCGGTATTGAATTGGAGAATTTTTTTGAAAATCACCTCCTAGGGCAATTATTTACTACTTTCAATTATTTGATTTTTCGAAGCAAACTTAATACAAAAGAATAATTGCATTTTTAATATATTTGCTGCTCTAATTAAGAATAATACTATATAGAAGTGGAAGATAATTGTCAAAATTAAAAGTGATTGTATTTCGTAGGGAAAATGTTCCTGGATTTGTTGAGATTCTGGATTAAAATTTCATATAGGGCTTCTACTAATTGCCCTCTCTTTCTAGGCAATTTAAATGATATAGCATAGAAGCAAATCAGATAAATGCCTAGTAAAGTAAAGTTAATGTTCCGTGACATGTCTAACAGGAATATATTGTTGCTCTTTGAATAAATAATTGTACAGCAGTGAGCTAAACCAGTTTCTAATAAACCTAATACTGGATTTATTTGTCTGCAAATCATCAGATTTCTATGACTAATGCTCTAATCAGCAGATATCTTGTATATCTTTTAGACCGAGATATAAACTGCAAATGGTTTTAATATATCTTTTAGATCGTGATATAAACTGCAAATGGTTTTAATATATATTTTAGATAGAGTTTACTCAAACTGTAAATGATTTTGGCATTGAAAAGTAATTACCTGTCCATGTGAAATTTAAAGACTTATTCTACACATAAAGGTGACCAGTAAGTTAATAAATCCACTAATTTATCTTCTCTCTCTCTCTCTCTTTTTTTTTCTTTTTTAAGGTGAACCATATTTTCGTAAGGAAATAAAGCTATTTCAAAGGGAATTTGTCAATTTTTCTGAGTGTCGATGTTTTTCAATCAGTATTATAGCTGTAACACTAAATTGGTATTAAGGGAATTTTGGGGATTCATAAGGTAATACTCTTTTGATGTTTTTTTGTTGTTGTTCGATCAAGGTTGATCCAAGAAAAATACAAATTTTAAAAAATGTGTGTTTTTTTAAATTATCTGCCAAAAAAAACAAAAAAAAAAAAAACTCTCCATTTGAAAGTTACGCAGTTTTTGAAGAAGAATTGTATGGGGATTTGGCCTTTGAATTTGAAGAAATAAAAATTATATTGTAAACAATAAAGTTTCTATTATTCCCAACGTTTCAGTCTAAAGCACTAAGGAAGGTGCAATGGAGGTATTTGGTCTCCTGCACAGGAATAACTGAATCTTGACTGGTCTGTTATGTAGATTTATCAACAAATAAATGGAACTAACTTAGTAGTGAGAAAGGAGAATAGAACTTGGCTATTATAAAGAATGTATTGATGTTAAAATACAATGATGACGAATGTAATGTAATATATANTTGTAATAAATAAAGATTTATGTATTAAAAAAAACAATATAAATGTAAAATATTGAAATTTAGCAGAAATTTACTTATAGTTTTTAAGGTCAAAGAAAATAATTGTAAAATTTTATTTTAGTAAGTATATGAAAAATACATTTAGTATAATTGCCTCTTAGGAGTAGCTTAACCGTGTTACACGCTTCTTGCCAGTTTCCTAGAGTGAAACTGAGCTAGAGAAATGTAAAGCAATCGATAAAGAGTGTGGGAATGAGAGAGTGAGAAAGGGCGGTAAACAAAGGGGGTGAAAGTGGGAGTGTTAGGGTGGAGTCGGGATTATAGGAAGAGAGAAAGAGAATTAAAGAGGGCTGAGAGGGTGGGAGCTAAGGGTGGAAGGGCAGGTCCTAATGAAGACGAACGGATGCCAAGAGGACGAACAGAACAGACTCTGAATAGCCAGAGAAAGGATCGAAAATCAATTCATCAATTTCATTCAGTCCCACACTCCCCACTCTCTTCGTCTGCTCTTCTTCCTTCACCCCTCCGATCGGCCCTCGAAGATCGCTCTCCCCCCTTCCCGGCCTTCTTTCTCCCCTCACTCGAGCCCATTGAAAGGCGAACAATGAGCTATTGTCACCGGGTCTTCCATAGAATCCGAGTGCCCGATTAGGGGACTAAAACCTCGTCTGAGCCAGTCACCGGGAAATCATCCCCCACCTACCCCATCAGACCTGCACCCCCACACCCTCTACTGCCAAATATTCCAACGTTAATTGAAACCATTAGTTTCTCAATGACCATAAAGTGGATGACAAAAAAATATTAAGGGTTACATTAGGAATGTAATGAAGCGTGAAAGAATTAGCTTTTCTTCCATTTTGATTGCGTGCCAGACCTTCTCATTTTTAGAAATGTTCTTCTACTAATTGTCCTCTCTTTCTAGGCAATTTATTTATAGAAGGATATGTACATAATAACATATGTGTGCATATATGATTATGTAAAACATTTTATCCAAAAAATAAATGTTTGCCTAGGTTCATTAATTTTCCCCTACATTTGTGAGTGTAATAAAAATAAACATAATAAAAATAAACATAAGGGGCGCCGGGATAGCTCAGGGGATCCGTACGGGTCTCGCAATCCTGGTGCTGCGGGTTCAAATCCCGCCCAGGTCAATCTTTTATTTATAATATAGAAGCTTGTCCTGAGCCATGGGTGTTTAGAATGGGGTGGCAACCTGTAGATAGCCCCTCCCTCCAATGACCCTTAGTGGTTGCAAGGGAGGCTAACCCAGCAAAAAAAACAAAAAAAAAAAA
>KZ815670.1:1485332-1496212 GCA_000696205.2 Oncopeltus fasciatus | reverse complement strand
TATTAAGATATCTTTAACATTAAAAAATCAAAAATCAATCGTAATCCATCATAAATAAAGACTCTTCATACCCAATTTTTAATAAAACAATGAAACATAAAAGTAATTTTTCTTTTCTCCTGCGGTCTTTCTTTATGTAATATTGAAAATAAATGAGACTTTGGCTACTACTTTACGGTAAACTTTTACACAAAACGACGAAGAAAATATTATTAACTCTTTATTGTTCGCTGTTCTTCAGAAATGTATTGAATACAGAAAATTCAAGTAAGCTTCTAAACTAAAACCAGTATTATTAAAATTAATATTTGAGGAAGTATAAATATTTAAATGGGGGTAAAAATTTGATTTCCAGTAAAATGAATCTTATTTCTATTATTCATTATTTTTCTACTGTACAGAATCTTATGACATCAGAAAAGTCAAAATAAAATAGAATTATTTTCTGTTCAATTGATTTGATTCTTTCAAAGGAGTTATATTTTCTCCTTTGAGGTTTTTATTGTTTTCAATCTTCCCAATATCAATATATCAAATCTAAATGAAGAAAGAAAAGTTTTCCCGATATAGTAAACAATATTGAAGAAAATGCTATTTCGCTAAAGTTGAGAATAATAATAATACTTTTCTCCGAAAGTTCGCAGGAGTGTGATACTGACCGGTGAGAGAGACTCATTTTACGACCAAAGTGCACGGTTTTATGGGCAAATCCAACAGCTGACCGCGAATTACTTCACATAGGCGAGGTAAAACAGCCCGTCAAACGGGGTCCCTACTGCAACAAAAACTTGACATTACCTACAGGAAATCCCCAACCCTCCGAGATATACTGAACAGGAAAAAAAAATTGTCTTTCAAAACCTTCACAAATATACCAAAACAAGTTAGTTAGCTTTGTAACAAAAGCAAATGCACACGTTCTCCTGTGCCAACATCCATATAACATATAAGATCTAATCCTCATCAACATGCACATACAAAAAATGTGTATTCATGCTTCAATGCAATTCCTGTCCTTCTTTTTACGTAGGAAAATGTACTACGCCCCTAAATCTACAAAGCATCCTGTTCAGAACCACAGTCCTCTCTTCCCATAGCTAAAAATGCTCAGAGTCATTTAATGAGCTTTAATGACGTTTTCCAAGTTCAAGTGATTGAACAACTTCCCTTCGCGGCTTCAGATTTGCTACTGAAGACGAGAGAGTGTGCCTCTATCCACATTCTCAAAGCCCCTACAAGATTACAAGACCTAGCATTATTTGCCAACAATAAGAGAATGAGGGGAAACCCAATCGTCTTCCCCTTCCTTTGAGTCCCTCCCACAACACCAGTCATTCTTCATTCTCACCGACGAAGTGCGAGAGACCCCGAAAATTATACTCATATTTACATATATTATATATTAATTTTACTTATATATANGCAGCTAAAATAGTACTAATCTTTTACTGTTATTGCAAATGGTACTAGCTTTAAGATTATTTAAAGAAAATGCTAAATATTATTACAAAAAGAAAAAAAAAAGAGCTGCGAAAAGAAAGCGAATTCCTCAGGTATGCAATTAATGAAACTAAACTAATTACTAGTGCATTGAAGGTGTTATTTGAAATTTCCTAGACCCCATCCTTCCTTTTTTCTTACGGACATCTTGTTTCTCAGAAAATATGTTTATGACCTGTTTCTTAATACCTTCTATTACTCAATACAGAAAAAATCCGCCAAATTGTACTGCATTCTATACCTGTAACCCCCGCCTAAAATTCAACATTGAACTCGAGTCTGACTATCAACTCCCCTTCCTCGACACTCTTAATATCCGTAACGCAAATGGGTCTTAGGTACATGAATTAAGCATAAAATAAGCTCTCTTTATCTATAATCACATCTAACATGTAATTTTGTTGCACAGTATATTGGGACACGAAGACTTAAGGGGTGCTGGATATTCTGTGTACACAGCGTCGAAGCATGCTCTAACTATTTTAACGAGGTCCCTACACAATGAAATGGACATGGCTAAGTCAAAAGTGAGGATTACTGTAAGTATAGGCAAATTTTTTTTTTTTTTAATTTTATTTATTTATTAAATTCTGTTAAAAAAAAATTTGTAATTTGATTACAATGAAATTAAAAATGGCATTCAATGTTAATTACATGAGGAGAGAAGGTGACCAATGACACTACTTTCAAATTATATACAGGCTATCACCCCAGGAGGTCACGGGGCAATCTTAATTTAAGCCGACGAGGTGGAGTTGGAAGACAATGTTTGTGCTAGTGGATTAGGATGGTATAGCCTTTTTAAATTGTGTTGTTGTGTATAATTTTTATTTGAAATAGTAGAAATTATAATTATAAAACATAAATATGTAGTATTTATATCGTCGTTTTCACAAGAGTATCTAAAAAATTTTTAGAAATTTTTAGATGGGGAATCTAATTTTCTAAAAATTAATGTCCTACATCATATTTTCGAAAAAAAACTTGGTAAGGATGATATTTACGAATATAAGTGCGATGGATATGTTCTTTCCCCCCACTCTTCCAGACAAGTATAGTCAGGTTGTGTTATTTATTTTTGTACTCATTGCTCTAACTCTGTCTTTTTCTTACGAGATAAATTCGTCTTTTACCCTCACTTATGTCTACCTTAAGAGACCTGGGAAGTCTACTTAGATTTCGCAGCTACTGCGTGACACCCAATTTATTGGCTTCCAAAATACATCCATATAGCATGCTTAGATGATCTTCTACAGTTATTAGTTCGTTCTATGCGCAATTACAAATGAGTGCCAGGTAAATATCCAAAATAAATTGGTTTGTCGATCAAATAGAGTCGGGTTGTAAAGGATGGTTGCTAATAGGATAAAAAGGCTCCAACAAATTATGAGTATAGTATAAAAAAAAAAAAAAAAAAAAAAAAAAATTGTCTACTATAGTATATTGGAATATTAATAACAAACAATATACAAATAAATAAATATTGTCGCGGATTAGGTTATTAATGCACACACACGACCATATTCGTGGGTGTCAGTCAGTGTCAATGTCATTGTAAAAAAAAGATACAAAACAGAACACAAATATAAATGAAATAAAATAAATGTTACAGAACGAAGTTAGGGCCACGTATGATGCGCTAAAATGTTTTTGACGTTTTTGAGAGGAATCCATGACGTCACTAGCTTAAGTAGACAACAAGTACCTCGCTGGGACCTCTTTGGCCTGTGCTAAGAAACGAGGGAGGTTATTACCTGTTATCACTCCGTCCCCGCTAACAGTGTATATTTCTACTGAAATCGATATTACGATGCTCTTATAGATCTCTGGAAGGATGCACCGCCGATCTGCTAAAATCCACACTAAACGCTATGGATCGCAGAGGCTAGAAACGGATCACTGAGTGAGCTCCTGATTTCAGTCATCAATGGCTGCTTACTCACAACATATTACTTTTCCCACGTAAATATCCAGGACCTTTTGAGATTGCTGTGGCGAAAATGGGTTTCCACCGTTGGAATCAATTAGAGCTTGAAGTACTGCTGCAAGATAAAATATTTCCTTACAAGAAAAATGAAATATAACGCCTTCCTTCTCACAAAAATAAAATTTTGAGGAAATAATCCCATACTACTGTTATTGGTCCTACAAGAAAAATTGGACTATAATCATATGTTAGATTTTTCGCAACGGAAGCTAAGATACCCTGCAATTAATCTAGCATAGCAAGTTTCTACTATGACTTATCCCTTAAATTTAAAAAACAGAAAGTAAGCTCACTTTACAAAAGAGTTTGCTTTGCACTTTAATTGTCATTCCTAATGTTATCCGGTTATCTTTATGAAATATCAAATATTTACTTAGAAACACCATGCTTTTTAGAATGATTTCCTAAAGACAGGTGATTTAAATGTTAAAATGATTCACGAGTTCTTGGTAATTTGATAAGACTAACTAGCAAATTCTTTTGACAATGTCAGATAAGAAAATTTAATGTGGTTTTTCCATAAAATGGTCTGGTAATCTATGCAGTTATGCATTTTAAGAAATCTGGGATTTTCGGAGGGAATATCTTGATATCCTTATTATTTGATGAACAGTGGCAGAATGGACAGATGCTCGATGGAAGGCTCCTTCCAAGAGACATTAAAGTAAGATCATGTCGCTCTGTGTCCGAAGACGGGCAGTTAAGAAGATGGCTGCCGGGGTAAATCAGTCAGACAGTAGGAGATTGGGTCAATTACAGGTGCTATCTGAACATCTGGGTTGCTCTACTTTTAGTTATTCTTTTTTACTTCTGAAGTACCTTTAATTCATTCTTTGACAACCACTCTTCCTCAAGAAGCAATTTGTGCTTCCTCAAACAGTTTGAAACACGTCCTTTTTTTTTTTTAAAGGAGAGTTTTTTTGACAGTGAATATTATTCTTAGATGATTTTAGTTTGGGTTCGGTCAAGGTAGATCAATAGGTAAAATTATCGATCTCCCTCGGAGGTGAATTGGTAGCATGCCCTACCCACCCGGCAAGTGGGAGACCCGGGTTCAATTCCCAGTAGGGTTAGTAAGATTTTTTACTGGCTCCCTGTACGATTCAAATAATTCTTTAAAGATAATGTTGCGGCTCTGTTAAAAAGAAACAACAAAGAACATACAACAAACAATGACAACACCTGGATTTTTAACTACTAATTTATATATTTAGGAGGTTCTACACATACTATAAAATAGTAAGATTCATTTAAATAAAGATATTTTTTCTTTATGACTATTTTAACAAATGTGCATAAGAAATTGAAGGATACCGAATGGGCACAAGGTAATTTTTTTTTAAATGAGAAATTTGGAATTAATTTAGGATTTATCAGCACGGTCCCTATAAATTAAACTATTTACTTTACTCAGCCAAATAATGTCTTATTTTTAAGTTAAGCCATATATATTTTGACAAAGACCCACAGTACAGCTGCCTGTATGAAATGGCCAAATGAGTGTGTTTTATTTGTGCCATCTCCAAGGGAAATAAACATTAGTGATATGCGGAAAAAAAGAACCCCAAAATTATAACAAAATGAAAACCTCTCTGCATTTGAAGCCTTTTGTATTAGTTAAAATTTGATAATTGTCGAATTGAGGGAGTGCTTAAAAAAAAAAAACAAGGCTTTATTTGTTGTCAAAGAACAAGGGACGATAAGGACAAAAAATAATTTGAACGAAATATTGTCTGTATAAACATTTTCAACAGTCGTATTTGACTAATAAAGAAAGGCTTCAAATGCAGTCAGGTATTTAATTAATTTGAAAATGCTTTATCATTATTAAATACACAAAAGTGTATACGGTTTAAAAGTGAATGAAAAGCTGAAATTTTGAATTTTCCCATTCACGTTAGGGCATTTTTCAATTCAACTTATTACAGTGTTTCTAGAAATAAAATTAAATTAAGTCTAAGGACTGCTTGTCATTGCAGTCTATTTTATCATATAGAAATGGGAATGTCATTATAATGTTGAAGAAAAAATTTTAGTTGAAATTGACAGCCTAACCTACTTTGACGTTAATCTACATGATATGAGAAGGAAGCTTTGTTTACATTGTTTTCTTATCTCCGTCTTCTCACTACCTTATCACAAAATAAAATTATTATTATTATTATTATTGAACTTTATTTATTTGTTACATTCTGTTGAATAAAAACATTTTGTAATTTGATCACAATGAAGTAAAAATGGCATACAATGACAATCACATGATGAGAGAAGGTGACCAATGACACCACTCTAAAATTATTTACAGACTATGTCCCTAGAAGGGGCCATCTTCGTTTGAGTCGACGGGGAATTGGAGTAGGGGAATTGAGTAGGGGTTGGAATTGGAAGACATGGTCTGTGCTAGTGGATTAGGATGGTATAGCCAAAATAAAATATATCATTTTTTAGAAAAAAAAAAATCTTTAAATTCAAAATCTTAATCATAATGACCTAATAGTTTCCTCTTTTTTTTTTTTTTTTGTAATTAACTATAACCAATAGGTCATAACGCCAATGGGTCAGTATTGGACCTATGGTTGGGTAGGACACTCACGACCGGCCCCTAGACGAGAGAGACATGGGAAGGGAACGCGATGGGGGCACAGCCAGACTTTTCCATCTTGTGATAATTTATAGAGGACTATTGCTCCATCAAACTATGATATTTTGTTTATACTGGCTACGTTAGGTCGGAGCGGTTACTCGTACATGAGCTGCGGAATCAGCAGGCCTGCAGATGTAACCTGCCGACGACAGGGAGCAATAACCATCGTTGGAGAGAATGATAAGACGGCTGCTGTCTGAGGGGAGGGGAGCCGCTAGATATGAGTTAATTATTTCCGAACACCTCAGTTTTTTGTCGGGAACGGTGGGGGATAAGTGATTCAGTGCCGTTCGTCAGCTGTTACACAAAAATGGGACGACGAAAGACGTTACATCTGGCTCTCAACCCAAGAAAACCGACCAATCAAACAGGTTCGCGACTACAAATATAATCTAGTATCTCAAATCATTAAAATCAAATAAAAACATGATATGCTATACATAATGTTTATTTATTGCAGCTCTTACACCCAGCAATAAGGCTAAGCAACTATAAGAACAAAAGACAAATACTTTTGCAATCTCATAAATATTTGCCTGCAAAGTGCTCTCTTCGTAAGCACTCATGTAGGAGTAGTACTTCAACAATGCTGTATTTGCAATAAATTAATCGACTATTAAAAATAAGAAGCACTTCTAACCTAAAATAACATTTACACTTTAATTGCTAAGTGCCAAGAAATAATTGATTAGTAAATTCAATATATTATAATGTATACCGTTAGTTAACACGATTTATTCATAAAAGAAATGTACATAAATTCATGAAAAATTTTTTTTTACACAAAATTCAAATCAGTAAGGGAACATTTAAAATATAGGCCCCTGTGCAAAAGTTTGATATTGTTAGCAGAAAGTCGAAGAGTTTAAATTTCATGATACATATTCCATTTTGTTATTTTTTTTTTTTCAATTACATTATGCATTCTCGAAACTCATCCAAGTGCACTGTGACCAAGAGATTACGTCACTGAATACCTGCACCAAAGGTCCCAGTTTCAATATTTACAATGCACAGTTAGTTTTTATTTTTAATTATGTGATTCTCTTTTAACAACACAGAGAATGCCTTATGTACACATGGGAACAACCAGCATTAATTGGGTTCCTTTCTTCAATCAATGGGAAAAAATCAGGTGCCTAAATCACTGAACTGACTAAAGACATCTGGTATGTCGTGGGACAAGAATAAACACATCCGAGACATGCATTAAAACAAAAGTAATGAAGAATAAAATGTCCGATTCGTTGGATCGCAGTAGCACCTCTGTTTAATTAAGAGACTATACGCTGGAAAAATTCAATTTTAAATGATTATTGACAGTGAATTTAGACTTTTTTGTTATTATTCTATTTATCAGATTTCCAGTTGGGTCATACAGCTTATTTATTGAAGTCAATAATATTACGTGACTTGAAAAATTAATTAAGATAATAGAATCCTTCAATAAAGGTGACAGAAATCAGTTTGGTTTTTGAAAATTTCATCTGTCTCTACGAACTCCAGCAATTAATTAAATAAAAACCCAGGTTAAGAAAGTAATTTTATGTTAAAATATACTTTTCAGTGCTTGAAATTGCTTTTTTTTGGAAACTATTGAATGAGTTGAATGGATTCATTTATGTGAGGAAGCATCTAGGGGAAGATTCGTTCCCGGAATTAATAAAAAAAAACTAATTTAAAGAAAAGTAAAATGTTTTGTTCATATCCTAAGACAAAATTCCCGACAAATCCTTTCTCATAAAGTTTGACGGTCAACCAAATATATCTTATGTGTGTTTTAATTAAAAGAAGGGGAATAGAAGGTTTAGATGACAAAAATTTATATTATTGAAATCTTTGTTTTATATGAGTTAATAAGTGTTATTTTATATAGTAAGAAATAAAAAATAAAAAATAAAATAGCTGTTTTACGAAAAACTCTTATTTAGGAATAAAATATCCCCCTTATTCGATTTCAATCATAATGCATTATTTAAGGGCTTCAATGAGAAGCTTAAATTCTGAATTTGGTTTCTATTTTTAAAAGTTAGAGGTTACACTCGGCACTCGAAATTTCAGATGGATAACTTGCGAAAAATGTACTGTCCAACAATTTGTTGTACTTGACATTAGACTGGTCTGTTATGAGACATGGAAAACAGTTGAAAGCCCATAAACCTCAAATTTTAGTGTGATTGCAAACGTGACACGAAGGAAACGTGAGGACAGATGCGCACGAGGTGTGACGTGACACTCACGTTTCCTTCGGTGACACTAGTCCTGGCCTATATTTGAACCACCCTCCAACATCCCTAAATGTCTTTCTTAATATACTTTCTTTTTTTAAATACACTTTGCAATACTAATAATTTTAGAATATATTACCATTTAAGTCCAAATGGAGAGATTTTTGGCCCTTGAGATTATTAGTTGTTTTTTTTGCTTTGTTTTTTCCAAATAAACCTTTAATTATTACATTCTGTTACTTAACATCTTGTAATTTGATGACGGATACAATAAATAAAGTTTAAAAATTGTATACATATAAAAAAAATATATTTAAAAAATCGGCAATAAAACAAATAGATGGTCATCACTGTGCAGGGAGAAGGGCCTCTTCGATGGGCCCCATCGACCCCAATCCCAATAAGTTTAGGCATTAAGGCCCAGGAGATTGCGAAGCCATCTCCGTTTTAGTCGCCGCGGAGGATTGTGAGGATTGGAGTCCAACGACAGGGATTGGGCATATGGATTGGAATGAAATTGGAGTTTACTATGGAAGAGCTTGAAGCGGGTGGAGATAAGGTCTTTGACAAAAGGAATATTAAAGTCGTGATGAAGGGTAGAGTTGGACACATAATATGGAGCGTTAGCAATTATTCTAAGAATTTTGGACTGAAAGGATTGTATTCGTTGGATATTGGAAGGCTTAGCGGCACCCCACAGTTCTGCACCGTAGGTCCAGATTGGTCGTATAATGGTCTTGTAGATGGTCAGTTTATTTTCTAATGTGNATTGAGTATCAGAGCCTTTCTCGGAGGTTTATACTCTCGCTAGTGTGTTGGGAATTCAATAAGTTATCTAGCTCGTCCCGGTGGTGTAATGAAAGCATACCGGCCCGGAAATCAGGAGATCCAGGTTCGAGTCCTGGCTGGGACAGATAGATTTTTTATTCTGTTCCCTGAAAATATTTGCTTGAATTTGGAAAGTTAAAAAATTATTTTTATTATCTGTTACAGCTTACGTCTTAAGCCATCTTCAGTGAAGACGAGAGGGGACGTCGTGTCACCAGGATCCCATATTCATAACTGATATGGGATGCTAGTGACACGATGTCCCCTCTCACCTTCATGATAGCCCTGAAGATGGCTTTCAATACAAGCCAAAGGTGTGGCAAAATAACATTTTTTTAATTGTATTTTTCGGATTTGACCGAACCAACACAAATAAAACATCTACTAATTACAATTTTGAATTTAGGTCTCCTCTCTAACCCCTCCCTTCCCATCTAGTTAATTTTAGCAATATATATTTAAATAGAGCATATTAGTAGCATTTTAAGTGTAGGATCAGTAAATATTTATATGATTTTTTTCAAAAGTCGCGTCAAGGTAGGTCAGAATCAGCTATACTGTCAGCTGTGACCATCTTGTTATTTAAGGGGACTTATGTCCTAGAATATAATAGAATTTTTTTTTTCTTTCTTTCTTTCAAAGGTACCAACGTATATAGCTTGATTTACGTACAAGACACCTGCTAAAGTACATATATATTTAGAGTTTTGTACACAAAGCCATGTTTCTACTTGCAACATCTGGACTAAGCAATTTTCCCTAGATAAATATTTGATATAAATGCGTAAATTGGCAAACGTAAGCAAATCATTTCGCCTTCTTAAACACATTCTAAAAATAATCGTTTTAGGAATTTTTACCATATGTGCTTCGTAACGAAAATTCTATTTATATTTTAAGTCTTGAAGTGCCTTTTCTCAGATGTGTTATATATTTGAACTTTTTTTTTTTAGCACAGATATATGACATTGTTTAGAAATAATTATAAAAATCACAGAGTAAATGAAAGACCTAGTTCCGATCCTGTCTACAGGAAGACCAGCTTATCACTTTAGTGACATAAGAATTATTGGGTGTGCAAGTCTTCACTTTCCCGAGTCCTTGGCCTTGTTTCGCTCGTACACTGTCACAGATCTCATCTTTTTTCATAGCTAAATTCCACTTTTTTTTTTTTACTACTTGACTATTTTTTGGAAATTAATTTTATAATTTTCATTGACAATTTTTTTCCTGAATAATGTTATTTGCGAATATGATAGAATGAGAATTAGTGGTTAAAATTTACTCACATTTCTTTTTGTTGTTTTTTTTTAACCTTTTGTCACGAACGCCAGGGAGATATTATTGGAAGCGGTATGATATTTTCAAGAAGAAGAATTTCTTAGTCGTGGTGAGGTGTAATGTTTACACTATGAAATACATTCCGTTATTAATAATTGTAATGAAATTAACTTAATTTAACGATCCAAAAAGAATTATTAGGTGTTGGGCCATAAAAACAAGAGAACATATTATTAATCAGGAAACAAAAGCGAAGCAAGGTTTTAAGAAGGTCATAAGTTATCAGAAAAGCGGAGATTTGGCCATAAGTCTTATAACTATAAATTTTAAAATTGACCATTTTGTAAGAAGCAATATGACTGAGCCTTTATCTACAGATATATATTTATATATATATATTATATATATAGCC
>KZ815670.1:1465870-1484837 GCA_000696205.2 Oncopeltus fasciatus | reverse complement strand
CTTTTTTTTTTGCTGTGTTAGCCTCCTTTGCAACCACTAAGGGTCATTGGAGGGAGGGGCTATCTACAGGTTGCCACCCCATTCTAAACACCCATGGCTCAGGACAAGCTTCTATATTATAAATAAAAGAATGCCCTGGGCGGGATTTGAACCCGCGGCGTCAGGATTTCAAGACCCGTACGGATCCCCTGAGCTAGCCTGGTGCCCCTTTTAATCCTTCCTTAAAATTGCTGATTTTTACAGGCGAAAACCTCGTTCAACGCGGATAATATCCTGTCTCGTTTATACATTTATATCTCAGAAATAATCAGATGCTGATTAGTAGGTGAAATATAAGCATTGTCCTGAAGAATCAGAGGCTAATTTCTATTAACTAAGCCGGGATCAGAAAGCGTTAGCTTCGAGTGGCAAAATGGTCCAGTATTGTGGAGTATACTTCTGCAGTGATAGTTTGGGCTTCTCGATATTTCTCGAAGAATCTCGATATGCACTAGAGCCTTGGTTGTCCATAAAACAAAAAGAAAAAGCTTATTTGGGTGCAGACCAGGTATGGGAAGTTGTTTTGGTCCCTCATCTGCAGACAACCTCTTATATGATAAGTTAAATAATCTAAAGGGTTATTATGACTACTAAAGAATATAGAACTATCATACCTTCTATTATCCGTCTTCATTGGTTTCTGCAAACCATATTCTGTTGGCTGAACTGAAGATGGTTTGCAGAAACCGATGAAGACGGACAATAGAATGTATGATAGTTCTTATATGATCATCTAAAATCTATTTTTGGCAGCAGGTGATGATCCTGTCTAAAGAGCATTCGATTTTTGAGCGGTAAGCTAAACAAGATGCATTTTTAAGTAGCTTACCTTATTGGCTTCCGTAAGTATACGAGGAATCCCTTTATCCACATTTTCCACCTTTCCCAGGTGATAGAGATACTGGTATTCCAGGCTGTCTTTGGAGAAATATTAAGTTGTAAGAATTTTTAGTGTAAGGGAACAGAATTAAAAAATCTAACTGTCCCAGCCAGGACTCGAACCTGGATCTCCTGCTATCCGGGCCGGTGCGTTTCATTTACGATACCGAGACTAATGGCAAATCTCGCTGGTCCCGGTAGCAATAATGGAAACGCACCGGCCCGGAAAGCAGGAGATCCAGGTTCGAGTCCTGGCTGGAACAGTTAGATTTTTTATTATGTCCACTTGCACTAAAATTGTTAAAATTTACTTGAGATTAATACCACAAAAAATAATACTTATAAAATAAACTATAAGGTGTCATATAAAACATATGACTTAACTTATACAGTTAGTTTATTATTGTTCCTCCTAAAAACATATGGCTTTACCTAGACAGTTAGTTTGTAATTTTTCCTCAAAATGTAACACGTTATTTCCATAGTTCTTGTGTTAAAGTCAAATATAGCCTTCATTATGAAAGGGAATCTATTACAATTTAGTTGAATTTAAAACAAGCACAATTGAAATAACGCGTTAGACTTTGAGGAACGATAACAGACTAACTGTATAGATTAAGTCATATGTTTTATATGACATAAGGCCAAATCTGAACAACTTGAGCAAGCTCTATCGCAATTATTCTTGGAAATTCATCAAAACCAACGATCCTATTTTCGCCGAGTGACTCGTCGCCCTCACGAAATTTGCTAATCCAAAATTGTGACGTCTGCCAAGTGAGGGTAATTTTTTCAAAAACTGAGCATATTTTTTCGGGCAGTTTCAGTAGCTTTGAAGCCAAGTTTATGCTCGTAAAATATAATCATTTTCGTATAGTCAGTTCGAACGCCTAATGTGGATAAGATTAAAATTAATCCCTCTTTTCATAAAGGAATAAAGTTTGTTTTCATATGTTAAAATCTAGTTTTGAATTCATTGAACAACAATAACTAAGAAAATGAAATCAAAATCAAAAACTAAACAAATTACAAGACTTTTTGAATGACCTGGTTTGCTTAACTACTTTACTTAACTTGTACCTAACATGCCTATACCCTAACAACTATGCCTACCAATCAATCTACCTAACAACTTATACCTAGTAAATCGCTAAATCTTAGTTCAATGAGACAGAAGATAGACTTGTAAACTTATCTGACGATAGAAAACTTAGTCAGCTCCATTTCTGAATTTAGTTAGCACTTTTGGTTCCAATGATACCTTTGACGATGCGTGATACCACTGATAGTGTCACAATATGATGAAATTTCGGTCCTGGTTGGCTCACAAGAAAAAATCGATGCAGTTCGTGTATAATGAAGGCTATACTGCTACTAATCGGCTTTTAACTGAGAAAAAATGTCACAAAACAAATGTTTAAGATCTTTTATCTAAAATTATTTAATTTAACTATTTAAAATTCATTTATACATTTTTTTTGTCCATTATACAAATGTATCATTTTCACACATGATGATTTCAATAAAATATCTGCTTAGTTTATACAAATCCTGCTGTGACATTATTACTTTCAATTAACATTTTACAATCTCACAGTATGGTTACTATATACCAATTATAATTATTATTTTTAAAAAGAAGAAAAAAACTAAATAAAATCAAAGCCATTTGTGACAAATGAACAATTACAAAGAAAAGAAAATTTGGAAGATGTTTAAAGCTAGAAGGCGCAGAAGTAGATAAGATGAGTTGAAAACACTCAGGATATTTTTATTTTGTTACCTGCCAGATTAAAACTTATTTTCTCCCAGAGTCATAAAGGTTTTTGTTTTTATTCGTTTCGTGTCTATGAATATAATTTGTTATCTTTTCCCCTTTCTAACATTTCTTACATTCTCATTTATTACACACAGTCGGGCGTAAAATGCACGCTTTGGTCCTCATAACCATTTATAAGTTTACCCATAACTTTGCAGAAAATTTGTTGGAGATTCGAAGAAAACTAAGACAGCAAAAAAAAAAAAAAGGTAAACCTCAAAATTAACTTTGCCAAAATGCCAACAACCCAAAATAGATTAATGGTATCTTATAGGTTTTAATTTTAAACTATTTACCCGTAATTTAATCCAAAGAATAAGACCTAAATGACATAAAAATTGGTAGTCCATATACGAGAAATTTCCTGTAAATATATAATAGTTTATTTTACTAGGAAAAAAAAAACCATGGTAAAACCTCAAATATATATAAGCCATAAACACCACTTTTAAATTTAAACAATAAAAATATCTGTCCTCTGCATGCTGTTTATTCTTAATTTTCAAATAATACTTGAATTGCGAAATGACAAATTTTTTTATGACTATTTTTTCATTTCAATTACAATAGTTTATTTTTTTATACAAGGAAAAGCAAACTAATATGTACAAGATCTTATTGATGTATTAATTTATGGTATAAGAAATGAGTTTATTTATTGTCATTACAGTGTAAAATGGAGGAAAAGATAACAGGGTAATAAATATCCCAAATAAAACTGTTACTGTACCAATCTTCAAATTTGGTATTTATAAAGAGATATTTTAGATTCAGACATAAATTTTTTTAATATTTTTTAATGAATTATTATTTTAGAAGTAAAAAACATTGAACGATACCATAATACTTGAATTCTTATAAATANTGTGTGTGTGTGTGTGTGTGTGTGTGTGTGTGTGTGTGTGTGTGTGTGTGTGTGTGTGTGTGTGTGTGTGTGTGTGTGTGTGTAAAACAACAATCTTTTTTTAAACAATGTTAGGTATTTGTTGTGGGCTTTTGAGAAGAAAACTATTACGTTTTTCAGATTTCCTTTATTTAAAAATCAAGGTATTAACCCATACTTTCATTCACCTTTATATGATACATTAATTTTAAATTAAAAAACATACACATTGTAAATGCTTAAGGAGAGACCTAGCTTGAGGGTAGATGGTCTGATTATTTAGCGCATAATTTTCCATTGAACGTTCACAGAGCCAGACTCACTGTGAAATATTAATAAATCTTCCGGAATGGCTAAGACTTGTAAAATAAGTGCAAAAGTATTATTTGTGTCGAATTCACTATTGCACAAATGCATTCTCTGGACGGTGCAGCAATGTAAGATTGATTAGGAGAATACCTGACTTATTATCGGCGCTTTGCAGCTATTCTTCAGTGATTTTTGGCAGACAAGATAACTAATTATTACGAAATAATAGTGATAATTAATACGAAATTTCAATTGCTTGTGTCTTCACATGAATAAATTCGTTAAACTACAAAGCGATCTATCTAAGCTGCGAGCTATACTTCTAAATTGTTTAATTCAAAGCAGAATAGCAATATTTGCGTTAAAAAAAAATTGTTTAAAAACCATTTAGTTCTGAATTTCAATATATTTAAACTATTCAGTGACGAGGAATCTATTTTAAAATTAATAATGGGCAAATTTCTTAAAGCTACCACTTTGGACGGGAAAGTCCAAATAAATTTATTCCATTAGACTCCTCAATTGCATTATTGTTCTTATATTTTATTTATTTATTATTATTTACTAGATTCAGTAATTAACATCTTGTAGTTAGATGACAGATAAATTACAATATAAAAAAAAATTATTAAAAAAAAGGTAAAAATAACTATAAAATATATAAATGAAAATCACTGTGCAGGAAGAAGAGCCCAATCGACCCCATTCCTAATAAGTTTAAGGTATTAAGACCCAGGAGGTCGCGAGGCCATCTCCGTTTAATTCGCCGTGGAGAATTGTAAGGATTGGAGTCTGACGACATGGATTGGGCATGTGGGTAAGGATGAAATTAGAGTTTACCATAATTGCATTCTAAAGCTAGTAGTAATCAATTTATTAATGGTTGAAGCAGTGCAATGGAGATTGTAAATAAACACTGTTTTATGAGATATGGCAAAGAAAAAAAGAACAGAAAATATGAATGAAGTTTGGTAATGTTTATGTTTTATGATATTTTTACGAATAAATTGCGTCTTTCTTTCTTGACCTTTAGACTATTTTTTTTCAAAACTCTATAGCCTTTTTCGGCTATTAAAATCAATTTAGTCAATCTTTAATGAAATATGCCTCCTTCGGCCTTTTATTTATTCGCAATAATAAAAACGTATATTGAAATATTGTTATGATTTTTCGGGTTCTCTAATCACCAGGAGATAAATCTCTCCTTTTATCCACCCATTGTTCTGAAGAAGGCACGAAACGTAGGCCAAAGAGTTAGTAATAATAAAAACAAATTAGTATTAATTTTTCATATTCAAAGTCCGAATTCCCGACAAATCCCTCCTGATATTTTCCTTAAATAATTTAATTTTGAAATTATTCTCAAATGATGTATGTAAAATATTATTATCTTTATGTGTTACTATAGAAACTGTTAAAATCACAATAAAAATAAATACAAATATCTTAAATAAAAAAAAAAATGAGTAAAAATAACGCTTGTAATAATAATAATAATTTTCAAGCAACAAAGATGTAGTTTGCTACATAAATGTGTGAAATATATATAAAATTGTCTCCAATTGTTGAACCTTTCAAAGTAAGAGCTCAGGTGAGGAAGAAGCCATATCAAATAAAGAGTGAGGTAGCCACCTCTTCTAATATAAATATATTTATAAGCGAATACATATGTGCCCTGGTGTGAGTATTTTGGATTTGTGTGAGTTCACATTGTATCTCAAGCGAGTTTGTACATATATATATATAGTGGAGGATAGAAGGGGAGCCCAAGGATTGTCTCTGTCCAGCGGAGGGCGATATTGAGCCAGTCGAGGAAGCAGAATTCAATTTTCTTCTTCAATATCCGTACCAACCCACCCCCTCACCACCCCCCAGCTCCACCCTCCTCACTACCCGTCCCACCCTTACCCTCCAAACCCCTCCACCTCGCCCACCACTGCGTCCATTTTTCAAGGCAAGGATTTTATACCGGAGGAATGCAAATTTTATATTCCCATTTTTTTTTTTTTTTCTTCTCATCCTTCCCATCTCTGAGGCACATTTAACTAGACGGTACTTCGTGAAAGGCTCTGAAAGTAGGTGCACTTGTTTGTTTCTATACTTTTTTATTTATTTTGAATTTTAACTAAGGATTAATTAATTAAATGTCAAGTATTTAGTTTCTTCCAAAAAAACATTTTCATTAAAAGACAAGGGTTATTGACACTCCACATAAATCATGTATGCTTTTAAATAGTTGACAAACAACCAGCTGTAGTTGGCATTTTGGTATGCAGTGTGATTGTAAATCGTTATTTAATATTTATTAAATTTTCTCTTAAATGAACGGACAGAAGTTTAACTGATTTAGTTTTTTTTATTCTAAAATTAGGGAGAGCTACTTATTCCTGAAAAGTACATTCTTAAATGAAATAGTTCAAAAATCTACTAAGTCGACGTTGTTGACTTGGACAACATAAAACGTTTTATTTTTGGGATTTAGGTTGTTATAGAATTATACTGTTCTATTCTTATATTTTTTTAATTACAAATTCTTAGAAAAAAACGTTTCAGAAACGCTTTTGTATATAATTCTTATCGAATAATAAAAGTCCACCAAGGAGCTGCGCTAATCCAGATGTTTCAAAAAAGAAGAGTAAATATTTAATTTACTTAAGCCAGAGAAGTCGTTTCGCGTAAAAGGCAAGACCATTAAGCCTGACTACATATATACGTATTTTATAGTTTTGAAAATACCGTATAAGAAGTTTCTCTGATATGGATCGGTAAAAATCGTTTGAAATTAATTTATTTTTATGACCTTTATTTACAAATTACATTCAGTTAAAAATAAACAAAAACATTTTATAATTTGATTACAATGAATAATTAAAAAACAATGACATTAATGAAAGTCACGTGAAAAAAGAAGGTGACCAGTGACACCCCTCTCGAATTATTTATAGACTAAGTCACCAGGAGGTCGCAAGGCCATCTTCGTTTGAACCGATTGGGAGGGTTGTAGGGGTTGGAGTTGGAAGACAAAGGTCTGTACTAGTGGATTAGGATGGAAAGGCAGTTTGCTGTGGAAAAGGCTGAAACGGGAAGAAATTAGATCCTGAAAAAAATGAATATTAAAATCGTGCGAGGAATTGGATACGTAATAGGGAGCATTTGCAATTATTCCGAGGCTTTTGGATTGAATGGACTGGATTCGTTGGATTTTGGAAGGCTTGGCGGCACCCCAAATTTCTACTCCGTAAGTCCAGATTGGTCCTAATAAGGTTTTGTTGAGCGTCAGTTTCTTTTCAATCGTAAGGTCCGTAAATTGCTGGGCAAACATTTCGGCCGTGTCTTTCGTCAGAAGTAGCCCAGGAACCATCTCCTCGGCGCAAAGGAGTAGAAGCTTCATGGTTCTTAAGGATTATGTGAGTAGCAATCCAAAGGGATTTGTCTCCTGCTGAGAGGGAAGACAGATGGGCATTAATAGCCTCATTTCGGAAAGCACCTAATTATTGCTTTACGAGCCTGGAAAAACGATTCCAGTCTTTGCGATCTTTGGGGTGTCTCTATTTTTGGAACAACGCCCTTGAGTGCCGTTTCGCTATTATCAGCTTTTTAAGCGAATCTGGCAGTGGCTTTTGGGACTGAGAAGAGTATTTGGTAAATTTTGGTTTGAGATTAGCCATATACGTGCATTGCTGAAAATTTGTGGTTAAGGAGTGTACAGCATCATCTAAATCGTCAGAGGTTTTCAGAGGTCTTTCGAGGCGAAGAGACTCTTTTATGAGAGTTCTAAACAAGGACCAGTCGACTGGACAATTAATGAGGGAGGGGGGCAGTTGTTTTGGAATAGGAATCAGGGATAACGTTAGGAGAACTGGGCTGTGGTCAGAAGAGAGTCTCTTTAAGGTAGAAGCAGAATAATTAAGAGGAGTAAGGTTTTTCGAGATGAAGAAGTCCAGGATATCAGGAACGCGGTTCACGTCAGAGGTCCAATAAGTGGGAGAGGGAGGACTAATTGTTCTTAGGTTTTGGGATGATGTCACATTATACAATGCACGGCCACGGGAGTTGGTCGTTCTCGATCCCCATTGCAAGTTTTTCGCATTATAAACGGGGACCAAGGTCTTTGAGAAAAGTGAAAAATTCTGGTGTAGTGATTGGCTTATTTGGAGGACAATACACTGCTGAAAGTATGATAGGATAAGAGGTAGAATTTACTTTTTAAAAGCCGGAATGTGTTTAGCAGATTTGTTTAGTATGATATTGCTAAAGGTTTATTGATAATCATCTTTAACAATCCGTTCTACTTATTTCAAGTAAGTTTTCCATGGCGATTTTTCAATACATTACTATATTTTTTCAATGTCAACATTATTTATTATCGTTTGATGAGCTCCATTGCCAGACTGATTTCCATTGACAGAGAACCATGGTTAAGTAAATAGCGTTGGATTGGTCACACGGTAAGAGCAAACGGGTGGACCTAGAGTGGAATCCCCAGGGACAGCGATGGGTGACCCAGAGAAATGGTGGAACTGGTAGAAAGAACAGGACCTGGAAGTCACTGGAAGAGATGACTCTGGAAAGACATAGATGGAAGAGCTTAATTTTGGCTCCAAGTTCTTCTGGGCATTGAAGTGCCTAAGTAAGTATGTTGATATTTACTTCAGCGTTCAACTTTCTAACATTGTCAAATCGTCAGAAAAAAATTTTAATTTTTTATTTATAAAAAAATTTTNTTTTAAATTTAAAAAATATTTGCTTTTTTACATAATATTTCATAAGTTTGCTATAAGACGAACACTAATATGATCATTTAATGATAAAATTAATAAAATAATACTTTCAAAAATAATAATTTTCTCAATTACTTCAGGAGACATACATAATTCATTTATAAATATGAATTTAGTTGTGGTTTATTATCCCACGTAAAATTTAAATAATTAATAAGTGGGAATAGAATAAAAAATATAATTGTTCCAGCCAGGACTCGAACCTGGATCTACTGCTTTCCGGACCGGTATGCTTCCATTACACCACCAGGACGAGCTAGATAACTAAGTGTTGGGAATTTAATAAGTTATCTCGCTCGCCCCGGTGGTGTAATGAAAGCATACCGGTCCGAAAAGCAGGAGATCCAGGTTCGAGTCCTGGCTGGGACAGATAGATTTTTTATTCTATTCCCTTAAACAAAAAATTCTTACAACTTAATATTTCTCCAAAGACAGCCTGGAATACCCGTAATGGGATAATAAACCACAACTAAATTAATATTTATAAATGAAAATTAAAAAAGTAAATAACGAGAGTCCATAAATAGCTAGGCAATGTCAGCTCCGTCGAGCATAAGTCGATGAATTCGTCTTTCTCGTGGGTTAGGCCCTCGCTAGTGTGTTGGGAATTTAATAAGTTATCTAGCTCGTCCCGGTGGTGTAATGAAAGCATACCGGCCCGGAAATCAGGAGATCCAGGTTCGAGTCCTGGCTGGGACAGATAGATTTTTTATTCTATTCCCTTTCAATTATTGTTTATACATAATTCACGTTTTTTCGATGGTCAATTCCATTTATAAAATCAATTTTTGAATTTGAAAAACGTATCAAAATAATTCTGTAAGTCTCCAAAATATCTGAAGTTATTGGTGTAGCAATTAACATAAATAGATAAGAAAATCATTACAGATTTTTTGCAACTTATAACATAATGGGCATTCAGCATTTTTAAAACTTGCGTAACTTAAAACTTACAATTTTTAAAGTTTGACATTCAATTAAGACATTTATAATTCTATCCTTTTACAGGACATGTTGTACACCACCAAACATAGCAAAACTTATGTCCAGTAACTTTTCTTCGCCGTGTATTTTCAGAAATGTTTTAGAGGGATACTCTCCTTGGCTTAGAGCAAGGAGAGAGGAAAGAGGAGATAGAAGTTTACAGTCCCGTTTTATTGAAGGGCGTAAGGAGCCCCACAGGGCTGGGGAGATCGGACACGCGATAGCGGCTATGGGGGTAGAGAGGGCACTCACACAGTGCCCAGATTTCTCCAGACCTCCCATCCCTCCAGGGCTGCCCTGGAGAATTCCGTACACAACAATATCGACTGGAATATAGCTGACTGATGGGGCGTACTTGGGAAACTGATATCGCCAAAAGAGGAATCAATTATTGTTTCCATTCATCATAAAGTCTTCCATAATCAATTTTTTTTCTTTTTTTTTTTTGCTGTGTTAGCCTCCCTTGCAACCACTTAGTGTCATTGGAGGGAGGGGCTATCTACAGGTTGCCACCCCATTCTAAACACCCATGGCTCAGGACAAGCTTCTATTTATAAATAACAGATTGACCTGGGCAGGATTTGAACACGCAGCATCAGGATTCCATAATCAATAATTCACTAACAATATAAATATATCAATCGATATCAATTAGATTCATTCACACAAACACCCGACGATCAGATAATCTGAATACAGTTTGTGGATTCTCAATGTTAAAAAAAGAGAGGAGTGTGTGTGTGTGTGTGTGTGATATTCGTAGGGCAAAAGAGCGTTTCTGGATCAGAACAATGAAGAAAATGGATAAAAAGATAAAATAAATAAACAAAATCTGATCAAAAAGAGAGTTTTTTTGACCGTAGATATTATTCTTATATGATTTTAGTTGGGGTTCGGTCAAGGTAGATCCAAAAAACACAAATTTAAAAAATGTATTTTTTAATGACGGATTATCTGCCAACGTTTCGGCTTACATTGTACAGGTATGGCAAATTACTGCTTTAGTGTTATTCAATTTTTTTTTGTCAATAAGTTGTTTGTATGTTTTTTCAAATTTTTTTTTTTTTTCAAATTGTTTTTCAAAATCTTTTTATATTCTCTTACATAGCTTTATACATTTATACTCTTGATACCACATTATATTATTGCAATTCTCTATTATATTAATTTCAATTATTATTGTATTCTCATGACATTGTATTTCTACAGCCCTGAAGATGGCCCAATGGTTTTTTGGATCTACCTTGACCGAACCCCAACTAAAATCATCCAAGAAAATCTGATCGGTTCTGTCCCATGCAAATGATTAAATTAGGCGGTGTCCATAAATTCCCGCCAAATCTCTATGCCTACCTCTTCGCAGGTGACGTCTTGCTGGGTGTGTACTGAGAGATATTTAGGCAAATTTTCTAGTAACCAAGGCTTAACCTACACCTGTGGGAGGGCCTAACCCTCCTTCCCTCATCAACCATGATCTTTTTACTTAATTCACCATATATTTACGTTCTTTTGAAAGCAAATCAGATATTTTAACTAAGAAATATTGGTATTACTTCCCGTCTATTATATGTAATATAAGCACTGATTAATTGTTTAAATAATGTATCTTATTTATACTCACCAGTTTCTCTCCATCGGTCTCTAATGTGGAATTATCAGCCACAAATGTTATCTACACCAAGTATTCTAGAATTACATTACTTTTATATTAATATTTTTCTTTGTTTTAGATAGCCTCGCTATACTAAGGGCCTTTACGGCTGATCATACAGGAGTGGGGATAATGAGCCATTTCCCCTTCTTAGTGATATATATATATATATATATATATATATATATATATATATATATATATATATATATATATATATATATATATATATATATATATATATATATATATATATATATATATATATATATATATATATATATATATATATATATATATATATATATATATATATATATATATATATATATATATATATATATATATATATATATATATATATATATATATATATATATATATATATATATATATATATATATATATATATATATATATATATATATATATATATATATATATATATATATATATATATATATATATATATATATATATATATATATATATATATATATATATATATATATATATATATATATATATATATATATATATATATATATATATATATATATATATATATATATATATATATATATATATATATATATATATATATATATATATATATATATATATATATATATATATATATATATATATATATATATATATATATATATATATATATATATATATATATATATATATATATATATATATATATATATATATATATATATATATATATATATATATATATATATATATATATATATATATATATATATATATATATATATATATATATATATATATATATATATATATATATATATATATATATATATATATATATATATATATATATATATATATATATATATATATATATATATATATATATATATATATATATATATATATATATATATATATATATATATATATATATATATATATATATATATATATATATATATATATATATATATATATATATATCTGTGTGTGTTTGTATTTATGTATTTATCATCTATGCCATCAAATTACAAGATGTTAATTATCAGAGTACAATATATAAATATGTATTAATAAAAATGACAAACCGTCAGGCATCGGTACGGTTGTGATCAAGTTTGTTTTTCTTGGGGAAAACTGATTTCGGTTCACAGCTAAAGAAAAGAGGCATTGATCATCCGAGCACACAAATAAGCTCATTAATCATTGGTGATTGAAATATATTCCGACTGATGTAACTTTAACCTTGTCTCTAATTGACTTGCCAGTCTTTGCTTTTATTGTGTAAGCTACACTTCTATCAAGCTAAATCAAAGCAGACAAATTCAATTGACTTATGCAGATAAATATATATATTTGGGTCTGTCAGACAGAAGCAGAATTGATTCAATTTGAGGCTAACAATATATATATCTTGCTTGAGCAAATGAAAATTCGCATTCAACAAAGTCCATGAGCATTTGGCATTGTTAACAGCCCTTACAAATTTTTTTTTGTTTTTTTTTTTTTTGCTGTGTTAGCCTACTAGCTACAAGTTGCCACCCTATTCTAAACACCCATGGCTCAGGACAAGCTTCTATATTATAAATAAAAGATTGACCTGGGCGGGATTTGAACCCGCGGCGTCAGGATTGCGAGACCCGAACGGATCCCCTGAGCTAGCCTGGCGCCCCCCTTACAACTTTACTTTTCTAAATGCCTATTTAATAACACTTCTTTACACAACTCCAGCTTGAAAGACTTCTAAACAGTATTTTACCCTGTATTATGTATACTTTATTATATATTTTAAACAATTAATGAGAGGGAACAGAATAAAAAATCTAACTGTCCCAGCCAGGAACAGTTAGATTTTTTATTCTGTTCTCTCTCATTAATTGTTTAAAATTTATGCAGGATAGAAAACCACAACCAAATAAAATATTTATAAAGAAAAAATTAAATAAGGTAAATGACGAGAGTCGACAAATAGCTTGACAATGTCAGCTCCTTCGAGTGTAAGACGAAGTTCTTGTCTTTCTCGTAGGTTAGGCTCTCGCCAATGTAGAGGGAATTGAATGAGGTACCTGGCGCGTCCTGGTAGCACAATTGGCAAGTGCACCGGCCCGGATAGCAGGAGATCCAGGTTCGTTTCCTGGCTGGGACAGTTAGATTTTTTATTCTATTCTCTCTCATTAATTGTTTAAAATTTACGTGGGATAAAATACCACAACCAAATAAAATATTTATTATATATTCATCAATTTTCATTCACTCTCTAAGTACGATGACAGAGAGGTGGGGAGGACTTCAACATGAGAGAATTAGGTACTATGAACAATAGATGCCAGTATTTCCAAAGTTCATTCCCACATTGCATTTACTCCCTACCTGTTAATTTACAGAGATCCTAATCGCATAAAGAAGCCGATTTGAACTTTACAATCGGCCCTTTTACAAGTCCCTAACGAACCTCCTAGTCGTCCAGCCCACTGAAAGTTCATGATAGCCCTTTGTGAATTACCTTGTGATCTGAAGAACCGTTCTTACCAGCGTACCGGCTACGGTTCCTGTCGTGCGAAGGCTCGTGTATTATCGAGTGATTTAACCGTAATCCTTCGTTAAATAGAGTTATTTAATCGTAATCCTTCGTCTTTAGCAGTCTACGAAAGAGTTGTCGAGGAAGCCGTCAAAACCAGGCCAAGAAAAGATTCAAAAATCCTCCAAGCAGCAATTTTGAACTACATTCTTAGCCCCGTGGTCATAATATCAATATCAATAATGTTAGCTTGAGAGTTAACTCTTGGTTGTATGTTCAAAAGGAGAGTTTTTCGACCGTAGATATTATTATTAGATGATTTTAGTTGGGGTTCGGTCAAGGTAGATCCAAAAAAATACAAATTAAAAAAAAAAGTGTCATAGACTGAGTCATGGACATGTAAAGTTTGGGACAGGACGTCCTCTCTCGTCTTCATGATAGACAGCCCTGAAGATTGCTTAGAATGTAAGCCGAAACGATGGCAGGTAATCTTTTTAAAAAACACACTTTTTTTTTAATTTGTATTTTTTTGGATCTACCTTGACCGAACCCCAACTAAAATCATCTAATAATGTTAACTCTTGGTCTTCTGTAAAATATACGCATCGTAATATTGTATGTCAAAACAGAAAAATGAAATAATTCAATGACTCAAAAATGTATATTTAATGAAATAGCCCCATTTCTAAATTAAAGTTTAAAAAAATATAATTTTTTTTTACCTTTATTTACTACATTATGTTAAAAAAATTTTTTTTGTAATTTGATTAAATGAACAGTAAAAATTACATTAATGAAATTCACATGTGGACAAAAGGTGACCAATGACACCACTCTCAAATTATTTACAGATTATGTCCCCAGGAGGTCACGGAGCCATCTTCGTTTGAGCCGACGGGGAGGGTTGTAGGGGTTGGAGTTGGAAGACATGGTCTGTGCTAGTGGATTAGGATAGTATGACAGTTTACTGTGGAAAAGGGTGAAGCGGGAAGAAATATCTTGAACAAAAGGGATATTAAGATCGTGGTGAAGGGAGGAATTAGATACGTAAAAGGGAGCATTTGCGATTATTCTTAGGGTTTTGGATTGAAATGACTGGATTCGTTGAATGTTGGAAAGCTTGGCGGATCCCCAAAAAAATATAACTAGAAAAAAAACTTTAAAATGAGAGTGAGAATTTTCGACACTGTTTAAAAAGCATAAATCATTATTTAACGAAAATCTCACAACAACAAAAAAAATTAGTCAAATTCTGAAAAGTATTCTTCATTGTGTCCTGACAGAACAAAATATTGATAATTTAACAAACTAACAATGATTCTTTATTTAGAACAACTGCTATTTTTTTTTTAAATTCCTTCTAGGTCTAAGAGATAAAAAATTTTCTGCAGACAAACTTCACCTTTTAATTTTACCAATTTATAAAAGTCGTTCAGCAAAAAATTTGAAATTTTATCAATTAAGCCTGATTAAATTATAACTTTTAAGTTTTTCAAACACTTTATCCTGAGTTCAAGATAATTTTAAAATTCTTTTTTTCCAATTGATAGGCTTGTATGTAATATTTTGAAAAAAGAAATAGTCTGAGCATTATTGAATGTGAATTCTCTAGTGAAGTATGAAAGTTATGTAAAATTATTTCTAATTGTAGAGGGCCTAAGGTCTTTTATAAACAACAAAATTTGTATCCTTTTACCCAAAGTCTGCTTTTTCTTAAGGCTAAATTATCTAAATTGCTAAATCAATTTTATAAGTATTTTCTTTTCTTTCTTTTTTTTTTTTTAATGTCTTTCTTACTTTTGACATTATTTAAAAAAATTTATAAAGTGAATTAAACTTACTGAATGCAGAAAACATTATAAAACGCAAAATAAATGAGGCTGCAAAAAGAGAACGATATGTGTTTGCGTGCTCAGTGCTACCAATTACCTCTCATCTGTCACACAGAGACAATTAACAGCGACAATTACTGAGAGACGCGCGCTTTGTGTAGAAGCGAAATTTCACTGTTTTATTTATTCTCTTCGCTCATATATTTTGCCAAAATTAGACTCAAATCATTAACAGTTTTAACGAGTGACTCGAAATTAACCTGTTATTTATTTAGCGTACTTAAAGGAGTAAAATTAGATTTGTATTTGGAGAAATTAACTTTTATATGTCCCCCGAAATTTTATCCCTCACAAAGTTATAGTAAATATGTGTCATATTTTAATATCTTTAAAAAATGTCTAGATATAATGCTATAATAAAGCACTTATCATCAAATTATATAATGTCACTTTTGTCTGTCGTTTAAAATTGTTTCCAGTTTCTAAACACGTTAAAAACTGGAAATTAAAGTCTCTTTTAGGTATCAATATGTACATTGTTGGTAGTTGACTCATTAGTTATATATATTATATAACTTTCCAACTTTTTACATTAATGAAATGAACTAAAAGATTTGTCATAACGCAAATTTTTTTTTTTTTTTGTCGTTCACTTAAACTTATTTAAATTTTAAATTTTGAAAAAATAAAACAGATATACTTCAGGATAAAATCTTTCATACTTTACAAGATAAAAACGGATTTAAATACCATTTTTTTTAACACTCATACGAGCCAGGTACCACAAACATGTATAATTTTTGGAATATCAGTTGTTTTAGTGCTAGAATTCATTAGCTGATTTTTAAAAAAATTTAAATATGAATTGAACTGTCGATACTAATAATGATACTTTAATAACCCCTTTAAAGGATTTTCTAACACATATTAAATCCCATTGGACTTCTTAAAAAAAAAAAAAGGATCAGTTTAGTTATGAGCTTCAAAGAAGAGACATAATAGTAAACTATGAAGTTCTCGTAATTTTAAGACATTACTTGGGGAAAAAAAAATTTCACAGCCTCTAAAGCAACTTTCGAATGTATTAAATCTAAAGGAAAAGGTGGCTTTGACTAAGCGGAGTTGTTTTAAAAAATTTAGAAATATAGATACGGCGTTGAAGTGCTCTGAGCGACCAATAGTGGATATTCATGAGGTTTTGCAGGAAGCTGTTGAGTCAAATCTGTCCTTAAGTACTCGCAAAAATCAACGACTCAAAGGAACCATGTTTCATGAAGTATTATTGGAATCTTTTCTCTTTTACAGTTATTTTTTATGTCTTGTTTTGTAACTATCTTTACTATTATGCAAATTCTAGTCTATATTTGCAGGAAGGTTTTAATTTTGTTTTTTTGAAATCGTTACATCAATTTATTTTGAGTTTTTATTGTTCACTCTTCGTCAAATATCTTAAATAATATAAAAATAAAGTATTATTTCAATTGTATTGATATTATTACTCGTAGTTAAACCGACAACTATATTTACAAACAAAAATAAAAAATATTAAATTAAGATAAAATTGCATAAAAAATGGTACTCCGTGCTGATCAAATGATCAAAAAGGAGCTCGCAATCTCTCTTTGGTATAAGAGAAAGGGTTACGTACGCTCACTATCAGAGCTTACATTTAACTAAATCTTAAATCGCTTGGAAGTATCCAGTAAATACTAATTCAATCGACTATTCCTACATCTAATGATCTGAGAGGCTATGTTTTTAGATGATACATTTAATAGACAACATGATACCTAACAGACTTTTATTTGGTCACCAAATTTTTAGGAGTTCGGTCATATTTGATCCAAATATAAAATTCAATCTAAAAAATGTATTTTTTAATATCAGATTATTTTTTTTTTCTGGAGCAACCTTGATCAAATTCTAAGAAATTCTCTGTAAATAATTTCTACGGTCAAAAACTCTCCAATTTATTATGTAAAAACTCTCCAAATATCCCCTAAATTTTCCTAGGAAGGAACCTTTTATTTATCCTATTACGAACCAGTGAGATACTCATTTAAGTTAATTGACTGAAATATGCCTAGACTGAAGGACGAGTAGAAATAGCCAGTTTATGTTCCAGTTTAGCTTTCTCTTTTATTTTCTTAATATTTAAATCCTATTTGGAGGTGCTAGCTTTGCGGGATAGATTCCGTTGGGGTCTCGCAATCTTGGTGCTGCGGGTTCAAATCCCGCCCTGGGGAAGCTTCTATCGATAAATAAAAGATCGTCCTGTGCCATGGATATTTAGAATTGGATTTGCAACCTGTGAATAGCTCCTCCCTCCATGGCCCTTAGTGAAGGAAAAAAAGAAAACCTTTTTGGTTCATACATCTACATACACAAACATTTTTTTTTTCTGGACTAACCTTGATCAAATGCTAAGAAATTCTCTGCTAATAATCTCTACGGTCAATAACTCTCCAAGTTATTATGAAAAAAACTCTCCAAATATCCCCGAAAATTTCCTAGGAAAGAGCCTTTTACTTATCCTATTACGAACCAGTGAGATACTCATTTAAGTTAATTGACTGAAATATGCCTAGACTGAAGGACGAGTAGAAATAGCCCCCGGAGGATGTAATTTCATATAATTCGATATAACTATCGATATAATTTCCAGAGCAGATCGTGTTCCAGATCCTGTTTGACCTGGAGGGTCGGTGAAGACGAGGCCATTACTTCCGTAACCCGAGAAGAGTCCGGCAAACATGCCGGGACTATAGCTCATTAGTCTGAATGCTCAAAGCGGACGTGTAATTAGCGCTAAAAAGGTCGCAGTAACATTATAAAGTCATTAGGTCTTCCCAAGCGAGGGTTACCTTACAGTTAGAGCAGGCGGCTGCCGACGCTGTCTTGGGGAGGCACATGTATGCGGAAACAGGTCAGACTTTGGAACGTTCTTCTGGAAACAATAAGAGATTTACTGCATTAGACTTACGTCTGGCAACTAACGTACTGTATTGATGTCCTCCACCTAGAAGGAGGATGAAGACCTTTACTACGAAGCAGACTTTCAAATTTTTTAGTTTTAGACAGATTTTTTTGAGAGATTTCCCGTTGGAAATTAAGATAATTTTTAGTGCAAGGGAACAGAATAAAAAATCTAACTGTCCCAGCCAGGACTCGAACCTGGATCCCCTGCTATCCGGGCCGGTGCATTTACCACTTATGCTACCGAGACAAGTCTGATAAGTTATTAAATTCCCCGCACTAGTGTCGAG
>KZ815670.1:1448057-1459545 GCA_000696205.2 Oncopeltus fasciatus | reverse complement strand
TTTTTTTTTTTTTTTTTTTTTTTTTTTTTTTTTTTTTTTTTTTTTTTTTTTTTTTTTTTTTTTTATGAATGCTATCTTTAGGTCGATTCTAATATCTGGGCGATCTGCTAAATTATTGTCGAGGCCAGCTACTCCACATCGGAGAAGATTCTGCCATCAAACTCCTTATACAACCCTTGGCGAGGGATGTCCCATAGAGTGTAATATGTAGAGAGAGGGAGTGAGAGAGAGAGCGAGCGGGCAGGGAAGGTGACTGATCGTCGGCCCACTATCATCCACCCCGCTCAACCCCCACCGCCCTCCGCGACCACCCCGCCCCCTCCAATTCATCTTCTTTATACATGGCGGCCAAGTGGGGTGGAGCCGTAGGTCGGACTTCGCCCTAGTTCCCAAGCCCCCAAGCCCGTCTCATCTCCTCACTCTTCCAGTATTAATATCCCAGCTGATGCAGACATCAAACATACAGGCATCCGATTAATCAACGCTACCGTTTCGTCCTTTTTAAGTAACATGAGATGGCCACCGTGATAAACACTCTGGAGTGAAAATACTTTAAAGGGGTAGAATAATTGCAGATAAAAATCTAATTTATTAAAGAATATCCTTCAACGCTAAGGGGACCATTGTATGTGAAGTAATTAGGCCCTTCTAACTAATTTATTAGCCAGCTATCTTTTTACCAATTTGTGCCCTTTTTCAACACAATACTCCTAAAAAATGATTAATCAGTATTTTATATACAAATATTTTATTTGGTTGTGGTTTTTTATCCCACGTAAATTTTAAACAATTATGAGAGGGAATAGAATAAAAAATCTAACATTGAATGAGATACCTGGCACGTCCTGGTAGCACAATTGGCAAGTGCACCGGCCCGGATAGCAGGAGATCCAGGTTCGATTCCTGGCTGGGACAGTTAGATTTTTATTCTATTCCCTCTCATTAATTGTTTAGTATTTTATATAGTTTTCATAAAAATTTACAGACATCGAAACGTACCTCATGTACTATTATAAGGTACTGAATTCTTCCATATATTTTCACATAATTTCCTATTCTAATATTTAGAGTTGTAATAAATAAATGAGAATACTGGGGCGGAAGTTTCAATTGTCAATTGATAGTGACTTCTAAATGTAAGTATACATTTATGAAATTTAAATATATATGACTATTAATATTGATCTTTGGAACAATATAGTGTTCGGAGAAAGTTAATTCCAAATGAACAACTCTGTAGTTCATGAAAGAATTAGCATTTCTAACTCACTCTTAACCTGTAGTTTCATTCTTTTCGTTCCAAGTCATTATTCTTAATCCACTACGCTCTCCCTTCTACCAGCTTTATTCTCTTTTCTTATTATTTCCCCGCCTACCTGCCCTTCTTCGCAACCCTTAGTTCCATCAACTCCCTTCAAGGTCTCTATCTTTTTCCCCCTCGTTCAGTCTATCTCTATCCAGCTCATTTTCTTCGTTTTCCGTTTCTCTCATTCACGCGTCCCCCGCCCTCCCTCTCAATCTTCTTCTCTTCTTTACCCTCCAAGCCGCCCCTTCCTAATCGCAGACCCTCCCCGCCCCTGACCCCTCTGCCATTGTTTAATCACAAATCTCATCAGAGCCCTTGCTATTCTCTCTTCTCCTCTTGGTTTTTACTCAGTTCCTTCGCGACTCCATCAGGCCAAGCTCATTCCAGAGACTCTTTGCCTTAACTCAGTCCTGAGACGTCTTCTCTTCATTAAGCTCGCTCAGAGAGCTGCTATTTTTAGAAATTACACCTACAAACAAAAATTTGTATTGTTAATAACGAGAAGATTTTCCATTGTCTATTAATAACTAATTAAAATTTAATTCATTGCAAAGAACAATAAGAATACCCATTCTAAATTGCTTTACCATGATAACAGTTTAATAGAAAATGTTTCTCACCACCTCTATTCACTTGAACCTTCAAATGTCATATATACATCACACACACACACACACACACACACACACACACACACACACACACACACACACACACACACTATGAAAACCCAAAAAAATATGGTATGATTTCATAAGGAAGGAAAAAAGTTTATGAAAATTACATAGCAAATCACACCAACAAAGAACACGACAATTCCATTTGAATTATTAATGAATTATTAATTGAATCAATTAAGAGATATTTGTATGTTGGGATTCGGGCTAGGTAGGTCCAGATAACACTATTTAAAAATGTACCTTTTAATTAATAGATTTTTTTTGTTGGGGTACGGTCAAGGTATACCCAAAAAATACAATTTAAATAACTTGTATTTTTAAATTATTTTTCAACGTTTCGGTTTACATTGTAAGCCATCCTCATGGGCTATCTTCAAGATGAGAGGGGACGTCGTGTCACCAGGATCCCATCTTCATGACAGGGGATTTTCATGACTGGGGCTATTTTTACAGTCAATAAATATGGGATCTTAGTGACACAACGTCTCTCGCCTTCACGATAGCCCTAAAGATGGCTTACAATGCAAGCTGAAAGTTCGGCATATAATTAAGAAATACACATTTTTTAAATCGTATTTTTTGTATATACCTTGACCGAACCCCAACAAAAAAACATCTAATGTATCATATAGACACATATTTTGATCATTTAATACACCTGAAGTCCTAAATTATTTTTATTTAGCGTTAAATGTCTTGATATTTTATATTCTTTTACGAGTAGAACCCCTTTTTATTAGTTTTGAAGAAAATTACAGGTTATTAAGCCACTGTGTATTTACTTAAACATAAAAGGGAAAAGATTTAATTCTTAGTAGATATCCTATTAGTCTGATTTAATTTTAGTGAAAAAATAAGTTATTGTTATTGCTAGTGAACCAAAGGTATTATTTTTCTTGAGAGAGACAGGTATTCGCTTAACTTATGCAGACCAGCGTGACGAAACTTTTTTGTAGTGCAGTACTTGATGGTAGGGATACAATCCGCTTGACGTAAAAGTATTGCGGGCGAAACAAACGTAACACCTAATGAAGTTTCAATGGAATGAAGGATTTTTTTACTTATTTTTGGGCTAAAAGGATTCTTTTTCAGAAATTCCTAATAGAAACTTTCAGTATTATTTATTATTTTTTTGTTAATTTCTATATTTCTGCTAGACCCCACTGTTAACGCTAAGATTATCTTGAAATTTTCTATTTATAAATTTTCAAACAAAATTAGGAAGGTCTTTTTTTTCTCTATTTTGAATTCCGAAGGAGTGAGCTTTAGGCATAAATATATCATCAACCTTTCAGTGATAACCGTAATGGTTTCCATTTGGTTAGTTACTATCTTTGATCACTCTTGAGAATAAACCCCTGTAAACCAATGCCCTATAAAATACATATTTTTATGTTAAAATGGAGAGTTTTTGACCGTAGATATTATTCTTAGATGATTTTAGTAGGGTTTCGGTCAAGGTAGATCCAAAATTTAAAAAATACAAATTTTAAAAAAGGTGCGTTGAAATGTGAACTTAGGGACAGAAAGTCTTCATCATAGGCAGCCCTGAAGATGGCTTACAATGTAAGCCGAAACTTTAGCAGACAATCTTTTTAAAAAAATAAACTTTTTTTTCAAATGAGTATTTTTTTTTTTTTTTGGATTTACTTTGACTGAACTCTAACTAAAATCATCTAAGGGCATATTTTTATTTTTCGTCCATTTTTCTTCATTAAAGAAATCATACTCTTTTTAAAAATTGAGTAAAACGTTGAGTAAAACGTATCGCGGGCAATTGAGCGTTTTCGGACAAAATAGAAAAGTCTTATAGATTGAAGTAACCATCATTAATAGTGCATTTTAGGTAGGATCTAAGAAAATTTAGAAGCTGTTTTAGTAATATTTATTTAGGTACAACCTAAATTACAACATTTCTTTGAAATTTCCTTGAAGACATAAGAAGATTGAGCTTTTTTTCAATGGAAATACGGGAGGATATACAAAACGAGAGAAGTGAGTTAAAATGAGTTGCTTATTTTTTTTAAATTTGTAAAATAATTTTATACGAAAGAAATAATGTTTGTATTNATCCCTTATTGTCATTATTTTGTCCCTGGTTATTTTATATTTTAAATAAAAGCTGTATCTTTCCCTTCGTTCAAATACATATCCTATTTCTGTTTCATTACTGCTCTATTTGCTCTATTTCCTCGTCACATTTTTCAAGTATTCAAAAAATAAATACATATTAAGAATAAGTTATTAAAAATAAAGCACTTTAACACTCGCGAATCGGGTTTTAGTTATATTTATGAATTAAACATCTCTAATTAGTAGTCATTAAATAAATTCTAAAAGAAGTAGGGAATTTTAAAGAAAATTTTATATAATAGCAATGTTTATTGTCTCATATTATGAACACTCAAACTCCGATTATTAAACATCTATGAGAAATATTACAAAGCTTGTGAAAATATAATCCAATTTTTTTTTATTGTAGTACGTGTGAGGTCTAACACACATTTGGTAAATTAGCTGAGTAATTATAAGTCAATAAATTATTTTTATTAATATGAATGAGGTTAAAATGAGAAGAATGACCCTTATGTGTATTATCATAAGTAGATGGCCATTTGTAGTATGCTACTTTTCATTAAAATCTTTTTAAAAACAGACAAATTTAGAGAGAAAAAATACTAGTCCTGCAATAGGCCATATAAAAAATACTTGTTAAGGATGAATTTATTCTCAACCTATGGCACACTAGAGAAGGCTTATGATCAGCATCATTCCGGACCCTAATTTTTTCTCATTCAATGAAAAAGAATGGTTCCTAATTAGGACTTTGTGTTCCATAAGAGCTTACTAAGAAACCTCTGGGTCAATACAAACAGATGTACAGAAATAAAACCAACTGTGCACTTGGAGTATTGAATCGCTTAAATATGCAGTACCTAAATTACCATTTAGAAAATTTGAGTATATCAGCTAACATTTTTATCATGACAAAATATATTTTTATTACGTTTGCATGCATTCTGTATTAGTTAATTGGAATCTAATGACTGCAGAGAAATATGTCTGGTCGTGTATACTGTATATATGTTGAAATCATTTGTTTTGGGGTGACCACAATATTGGAAATGTCCATAAGTCAGTGGCTTGTGGAGTTGAAGGAATTTGAGGAAACTGTCTAGTAAAGTATTCTTTGGAGATTAGGAGTCCATAATGGCATGGTCGTGAATAGTACAGGAAAGAATGGGTGTCATTTTCTAGAGCTACACAAAAAAACTCCCACAAGATAGCGTTCTGAGCCCTCCATTAATCTCCATAAAAATCACATGACTTAACGGAATTACTCAATACATATGTGCTTTGTGCAATGATTCTTTACGAAAATGAAGTAATTTTATTTTTAACGGAGATAAAATTTCAGAAGGATAGATAGATAGATAAAAAAGAATTTGTTTAGGCGATAAACATCTAGGTTATTACGCCCTAACAATTACGAGAAATGCCTCATATACAAATTATAAGAAATAGTTATACTGTCCTTAATAATTATACTAGTTAATTGTTTAAATTTATTTACACTATATAAAAATCATAATTTCACTATAACAATGTTATTAACATTTAAACAACAACAACTNCTAAGGGTATAACTAAGGTACATAAGGGGATATCTAAGGTTTGGTATGTCTTAGGTGTATCTAAAGTTTGGTATGTCAAAGGTATATCTAAGGTTGGATATATCTAAGGGTATAACTAAGGTACACAAGGGAATATCTATGGTTGGATATATCTAAGATTGGGTATATCTAAGGTTGGGTAGATATTCAGGAATCATTCGTCTTGCATTGAGGTTTAAAAGTACTACTTTGAATAACTTGTTTTCCAAGTAAAAGCTCGAAGTTTTCAAGCACATAAAGTTTTTAGTCGGAATACAGTTATACAAGGTTTATAGAAGATTCAACGAGCAATTTATATGGATTACAAATTGAAGCATCAACTTATGACTGCAAAGCATTGAAGTGAATATCTGGTTTTGCGATAAGTGCGAACAATAAAAGTAGAAGGAGATTTATGGAATACTAATGCAAAAGTAATAATTTTATTTTATTTTTTTTGACACCTACCAGTGCTGGAAGCTTCGATAGGCGATTGTCAATCTTTATGACCCGTTCCAGGAGGACAAAATATTGTCTCCTGCTACCGTACGACGCGGGAATCATACAGTTTTGTCGACATTAATGCTCAGTCTCTATTTTCACAATCAAAAGACGAACGGGACGTTTTATTCCAGCTTTACAAGATACCAGTTCATCAGTGAAGAGCAGGGCAAATGAAATTGTTATCAACTAAAAGATTTTTATTAGGTGTTTCTTAAATTTACTTGAAAATTGGGGGGTATAAAAGAAAAATACAGTGTACTTAGGCGGAATTTGTGAGTGAAAGTACTTTCCAACCGAAGATTCTAACTAAAAAAAAACCGGTAAATCGGTAGTAGATAGGACTGACGTACAATAAATACATAATACATAACGCACACACACACACACACACACACACACACACACACACACACACACACACACACACACACACACACACACACACACACACACACACACANTATTAAGAATGGAATAAAATAATAATATTGTATGAAATAATGTTATTAAAAATGCTAGAATTCACATTTTAACTTTCAATCTTTATATTAAATTTGAATAATTCAAAAACACTTCTACTAAATTAATTTTAACTTGCCTTTATTTTCTTCTAACTGCCTTACAAATTCAGGTATTTTCAAATGAAAGAACAAAAAAGGAAAATAAGCAATAAATATTCAAGGTTCAAGATCACAAGAGCTTGGAAAATTACAAGTATGTGAAGGTACCAGATTTTCCAATGATGAAAATTCTATAATTTTCGGACAACGAAAGGCTGTTTGCCAAATCTTCAATAGGGCTTTAAAAGATCCCAATAAAAAATAGACATCTTCAGTGGACTTCAATATACGTTCGCGTGTTGATTGCCCAATGCGCGAGAAATACAAGGCTCTTGGTGGATTGAGGGATTTTAAATTTTATTCCTCGAAAATATTTGAAAATGAGATATAAATTGATTTTATTACTTAATGTAGTTATTTGGTCAGCCCAAAGGAATGAGTTGAGAGCAGGGTCCTGCTACGAACTCCAAGGGCTTACGAAGCTAATTTCACTAACGCTTGACTCTTCCAGCAAAAGACACCTCTGAAAAGGCCATAATTGTGTGGAAATACTCTACGTTCTGCTCGAGACAGGAGACAATGGAGGAAGGAAAAAGTGATTTGGGGTTGGATGTTAGCGAGTGAAGGTAAAGTGAGTATTTCCTGGTGCAAAGAGTGAACTCGCTTGGAATCTAGAAATTAACCTGAGGGCTGTTCGCTGGAATGAAGCACTTCTTGCTGAAATGAAGGGGTGGTTTGTTTGCTGGCCCTTTGCAAAGCCCCCAACCCCTGTTCCACGTCTCACAAATACAGAATGGTCATTAGCTGTTCTGGCATTCCCCTCCCCATCCCCGTCACAGAGAAATCTGCAAGTCTGCGAAAACGCACATCCTCTCATACACTGACATTCGCACAAACCATAACCTGCTTAATAAACAGGTCATTAATTGGCAATGCAGAAAAACAAAAAAAAGACGGAAAAAACACGTTTCATTCGAAAAAAAATTACAAAACTGAGTATATTGCTAAAAATCTTATTTTATATTATATAAATAATTTTAATTTAACATAAATATTTTACAATTTATATTGTGAAATATTTATCGAAAATATGCTGTATTTCATTCTATAAGCATATATAAACAGAGTTCTATTCTATTCTCTTTCAATACACAGTTACTTTGTAGCGAAATCTTGTAAGTTTGAATTAAGTGGATCGGAATTTCCGCAATAAAACCTTTATAAAAAAAAATGGTATTTTACAAATATATCAAAACGGCTTTTTTTTTCTAAAAAATAAAAAATGTATCACAACCAAATCTTTTTGACTTTAAAAATATTTAAGATATAAAGTTCAGGCGATTCTGACGGTTTCGAAGTGGAAGAGTCAAGAAAGTTGAAGCTAATCTCAGCTTACTCATTGTCAATGCAGAAAACTCCGTCACACTGGCGTTGCATAACTAAGCGAATTCATCTGAATTACAGTTGTTAAATATTTATGTTTCAAATTTGAATTTCAAGCAAACTACAATCTCAAAGTTTCGATTTTTCTGGAAATTCTTATAAATAAAAACAACTATTTTTACATTTTTTTTTTTAATGTTTGACGTGAGTCTTGCAGTTAGCATATGAGGTCTTTAATTTTTCCAAATTATATTCTTCATAGTAAACAAAATTGTAGAAAAATTTCTTTCTAATAACTCTATGTAAATTACTAAATTGAATTCGTCGTCTTGTTGTGACATCCCGGTGCCAGTATTTAAAATTCAGATCTAGATCGTTTCATCGCTAGATTTAAATCATTTATATTGCCCACAGTAATTAGTCAGTAAACAACTTACTATGATCGCTTTTGAACAATTCCTAACTTTCGCCCTGTAACAATTTCTAATATTACCAAAAATATATTTCTCTTCGTGTTCAATTTTCTCATGTATTTTGTTTATAATCGTCATTATTTTGAACTTTACTGCCTACATTGGAGTAAATACCTTCCAAATCGTAATCCCTCCACATTTTGTTTTCCCATTCTACTACATTACAGTATGCTCTATATTTTTTTTTTAAACATGATATAATATTTTATGCTACTTCTAATATCAAGACATATAAGACTTGTAATATATGTAAGAAATTTACTTATGTAGAAATTATATTTTGTTTATTATATATATATTATATATTATATATAGTTAGATAGTGTATATAGAAAATGAAACACTCACTGATGCGATATATATAGTAAATAAGAACAGGTGAGATAAAGAGTTTAGTGAAGACACAAAAAGAAAAAAAAAATTAAGAAGAGTAAAATTTACGGAGAGATTTCTCGACGTTTGTCATTGACCAGTTTCTCATTACTTCTCAAAGAGGAAGGGCGAGGTATCGCCGAAAATTTTACTCCTTGTAACTTTTTTTNACACACACACACACACACACACACACACACACACACACACACACACACACACACACACACACACACACACACACACACACACATATATATATATAATAGAAGATATATGTATAAGAAAAAAAAACTGAACTCAGTTAATTCTGCCCTCTGAGATATGACCACATCAATCTCCCTCGGATATATAATAGCATATTCAAAATTTTCGAGTATCTCTCGCTATTTGTCAATGAGAAGTGAAGAGATACTTTATTCTACATACTATACTACAGTATCTCTTCACTCTATACTACAGATACTCTATATACTTTTCCTTAGAAAAATACACTAATAACTTCTCACTGACGAAGGGCGAGGTATCGCCGAAAATTTGGCTCCTTATGATATTTTCTTTTTTTGTGCGCCCTAAACTACCAACCTATTTTTGATTGCTACATATCGCAGCCGCGAGTGTTTAATTTTTCTGTTTNAAAATTATTAAAATTTACGTGAGATTAAATACCACAAGAAAATTAATATTTATAGCGTTATTAGTTTTTTCAGGTAACATGAAATTTGTCAATTATTTTATAAATAAAAAAAAATTTTGGTACATATAATTATCATACAAAATTTATTTTATACTTAATTTTCAGAAAGATATAAGCATTAATTAATAGGATTTATCTGAAATTATTATTTTAAATAAGAATATTAAGTAGGCCTAGTGTATACTTTTTTTAAAAAATAACTTCTAAGGGACTGAGTTATTCTCTCAACTTACATCCATCAAAGTAAGTGTCTCAAATGGATTTAATGATATTATTTTTTATTTTTTTACATACTTTAAACCATGAAGCCTATGTAGAAGAAATTAAATACCATTTGTCCAAGTGAGCATGAAATATATGAAACTTGTAAAGTAAAATAACTTTTTATTCATAGAGAAAATTTCCCCATATCTTCCTTAGTGTGAGAGAAAAAAGAGAGACAGAGGGGACGTCTCGCTCCCATTGGTCGATGGGCCCAAGTGCTACACCCCCTCCCCCCACCCCGGGGGTGCCAAAATTTCCCTTCTAAAATGTAAAACAAAGTGGGGCCGAGAGGAGTCATTACTCGACCGGAGCTATTTACTCTTGCGGCCTCCCACAAGATGCAGAAGGGTACACAAATCATTTCCCTCTAACCGGCGGAGAGTAATAAACAAAAGCCACACTCAGCCGGAAGCCTAATGGATTAAATGCCCAATTGTGAGTAATGGCGTAGGAAGTCATCCCTCCCTCTCACTCCCTCTCTCTTGCCGGGGGGGGGGGGGAGGGTTTCAAATATATTAGCAAACTGTCCATTGATCAATTTAAATTTAAGCCAGAGTCGGTAGGGAGCGCGGGCGGGGGTGAGCTCTGTGTGGACATTGGACTTCGCTCTATATAAGTAACAGTATACCATTTTTAATAACTGCAAGTATATAACGTAAAAATTGTGATAAAAAATATATAGACTGTCGAACGTTCTTGTAGGGAAATCTACAGTGTTTTCTGTGTGATTAAATAGTTATTCGTTTTTCATTTAACTATTTGTATTTATCATCTGATAGTCATTACTTTGGATTGTCCAAAAAAATCAGCCTTCACATTAGTAGCTGATTACTTCAGAAGGTTATCCACCTTGGTGTCATGACGCCACTTTTTCCCGTCGAGTCAGAGAAAAGTTTTAAAATGGGTTACTGTAGAGTAGGAGCCTCCGTTCCAGACTCTTAACCCAGCGTTACAGGTTCGAGACCAGGCCATTNATATATATACACTTATTTCTATGATTTATATTTTGTTAATTATTTATTGACAGATCAATAATGTTATTGATTAAAAGATCAATAATTTTATTAATAGATTCTGATGAGTCACTTAGTATAGCCGTTGAATTTCTAGGTACACCATGCTTGTTAAAATTTCAGGAGTTAATCCGCATACAAGACTTAGTAACTGCTTGCAAGAATAAATGACTGGTTTCAACTAAATAAACTCATGATAAACATAAATAAGACCAATAACATAATGTTTTCTCAATAAATGTACCAAGTAATCAACTCAGACTTTTCATAAACAACTTTTTTTTATAGATAAACTTCAATCACAAATATATTTTAGGCCTTGCATAGACAATCATACTATATATATATAAAATAAACAAATCGTTGGTATATTTATTATACATTTTGTATAAAACTAAAAATTTAAATAAAGCTCCTTTTATGCAGAAAACACTCAACAAAATTCTCTTATTTAATGCTATTATAGAATTTTTAACTCCTATCAGGATAATACGCAGTCACAGAGAGTAATGCAGGATTTTTATCCAAAAGAGAACAATTCAAAAAGATTATCATTCTAAAAAATATTATAAATAATATCATT
>KZ815670.1:1404885-1415003 GCA_000696205.2 Oncopeltus fasciatus | reverse complement strand
GAGAGATAACAAACTGTAATTATATATCTACTTTTATATAAAACATCAGCTAGTGTCAACAGTATTTTTGAATTAATCTGTTGAAGAACCCCTTTCTATATTTATACTAATAATTTATTATTATTATTAGCCATTATTTTGGCATCAGCTCTATCCCGTAGATGTAACTGTTATTTTTTATTGAATTTCTAAAATAATTATATAATACGTTAATGCATATTCATGAACACTTGTATTGTTGTAAAGAACCCTCTCGTACACATGCTCATATCATTCGTTTATGTGTCAATATTTTTATGTGTATTAAAAAATATAAAAGAATAACTAATATCATGTTTCACATAACTCAATTATATCCCTATAAATTATTACACTAATTTGAAAATATACTTTCAAAAATCCTTGTGTATTCATAGACAGGTGAACTACACAGTAATTTATTCTGAATTATAAAATGTATCATAGAGTGAGCACAGGTCATACATTATGAAATTAATAGAACACATTTACCTCTTACATAAGTATTGATACTATCTGAACTCTTGTTGCAACTATGGAAAACGTTTTTTCATTTATTGAAAATTAATAAGATTATTATATAAAATACACAATTGATGGAATAAAATCGTAAATTACTTATTAAAAATATATGAGGGTATTGCCAAATTGCCCTAAAATTTTTTTAGGGAAGAAAGAAAAAAATATATAGAATATTGTAATACACACGTCAGAAATCATTTAAATTATCAAATAATTTATAAGTAATCAATTTAATTATTGCAATGATTCCGTGGCTTTAAAATCAGCATAAGGAATGTTTAACTGAAGTTACTAAATATTTACAATTCTAAAGGTTTAATCATATCGTCATCGACAGTTTCCGTGGCATATGCAATTGGAGGATATCCCAGGTTATTTTTCATGGATTTATCTGCTCCGTGTGCAACTAACTCTTCCACTATAGATGCGTTTCCGGGGATTATCGCGGCGTAGTGCAGTGCATTATCGCCAGCGTTGCACTGCTGGTTGGGGTCCAAGCCGAGCGCCAGGAGCTTCTTCACCGCCTCCAATCTCTTCCAGTTGGCCGCTATGTGCAACGCAGTCCTGCCGAAGTCGTCAACGTGTTTACAATCCGCTCCGGCATCCAACAACATGTCCATTATTTTTGTAGAGCCCGACATTGATGCTAACATAAAAGCTGTTTCGCCGAATTCCGTTTTGGCGTTTACATCAACACTGTGTTTTATCAAGGAAGAAACACATTCTTCGGCTCTACTAATTGCAGCTCTGTGAAGTACAGTAAGGCCTTCTTCGTCTCTCCACTCGGGGTCTAAAAGTTCACTGCACTCTTTGTTTACCAACTTATTCTCAATATTTTCGGCTAATCGTTTTTCTAGTGCCTGTACAGAGGAAAGTATCGGATGCTGCTCCAGTTCTTCTAAATGGGATTCGCTATCACTTTCAGAGCCACGAGAGGATTCAAGATATTTTGCTAGTGAGTATATTTTCTCCCATTCCTCAGGCTTTCGCTCTTCTTGAAGTTGTTGAGGAGCACTTAATCCTTTATGACTGTCAAGCTTGCTTAACAAATTAATATCTGATATAGTTTCGCTGACATTGGTATTACTACATCTGCCATCTCTACCTGCAGTAGTTTTTTTGACAGCATCTCTATCTCGAGATAGATCTCTAAATATAAATATAGATGGAACCTCAAGGGATGAACAGCTGTTTTCCGTTTTTGGTTTTTCATCATCATTATGCTTTTTTGAGGTGGAAGCAGATTCTTCGGCTCCACCAGCTTTATGAGGTAAAGTAAGGCCTTCTTCAGCTCCCTCCTTGGAGTCTGTAAGTATATTAACCTCTTTGAATACTTGGTTTTGGATCAAAATATTCTCAAGTTCCATACTTTTGGCTAATCGTTTTTCTAGTGCCTTTATAGAGGACAGTAGCGGTAACTTTTCCAGTCTTTCACTTAAAGTGGATTCGTAGTCACTGCCTAAGCCACTGGGAGATTCAAGATAAGCTGATAGTGCGTTTATTGTCTCCCAATCCTCTGGCTTCAGATCATCAGATCCTTCTTGTGAAACGCCCGATCCTTCTTGTGAATCTCCCGATCCTTCTTGTGAATCTCCCGATCCTTCTTGTGAATCGCACGATCCTTCTTGTGAATCGCACGATCCTTCTTGTGAATCATCCGATCCTTCATGGCTGCCTGCTGAACATTCGCTGACATTGGTATTACCAGAGCCGTCGTCTTCATCCGCTGAAGTTTCCTTGACTTGAGCATCGGTAGCCTGAGAGGCAGCTTTAGATATAAATACAGACGGGACCTCGCGTGATAAACAGCTGTAGTTCATTTTAGACTCCGCGTCTCGGTCAAACCTGATTACGGGTTCCCTGAAACAGGACATCTCCAGATTGTTATAGATGACCTGGAATGTCTCTTCAGTGAAGATCTGGTTCTTCGGAGGGTTCCTCGATGTCGAGGCTGCGCCCCAGAGCGAGCTGCCGTCATTTGCCTTGGTGGTCACGTCGGCCCCAGCATCTAGGAGGACAGTCGCTGCCCTCTTGTTCCCCGAGAGGACGGCGAGGTAGAGAGGGGTCCGACCTAGTGCGTTCCTCTCTTCCAGTGCCCATTTGTCCATCGCTAAAAATGTCCTTAGGACGTCAGAGGAGCCTGCTTTGGCCGCTACATGAAGAGGAGTATTTCCATTCCTGTCTTTCACACGGAGAAATCCGTAACCTAGCCAAAAAAGTAGTCCATCAAATTGAGAATGAAATAATTTATAAAAAAAAAACGATATAATAACATAATGTTAAACGTTATTACTAANTATATTCAATTATGTTTTTAATTAATAAATAAATTTTATTAAGTTTATTGCTGTGTTAAAATATAAATTGGGGAAAAAATATTATCTTTATAAGAGTTCATTTCTTATAACTAAGGGATTGAGATACTCTTTGCAGTGACTGAAATAATACTTCTATTTCGAATGGTACAATGAATTCCGAATGAGCACTCCATCTTCAGGAAAATAATCGCAGTGTATTTTGAGGAAAGGATATATTTAAATTTAAATTCGCAAAAGGGTTGTTCACTTTTAACTAAATTTTAGAAATTCAAAGAAAAAAAATAAAGAGCGCTATTTCGATTTAGTAAGCAATTTATTCTTTAGATATCCGCGAAGGATAACGAATGTCAGGATCCTGGAAATGAAATACACGATTGGATATCGCAATACCCACAAGATACTGTTACTCACTGAATTGTATATGATATATGATATACTTATTGCATATAGCGAACGGGATATTAATAATGTACATCCATTCACCAGTTAATTGCTAAAACTCTGCTGGACTTTAAATAAATGACACATGGCTCACGCTTTCCGTGAATTAGCCAATCACTTCTCATGCTGGAACAAATGTATTAGTAATATCTATAAGTCACATACATTTTTTTCTTTTAAAAAATTTAAATATTTCTTAATTATTTTATAATTTTCATAATTATTTCCCAACAGAAGCGATGGCATGTACCGAAATACTTTAAATATTTAAAACCTAAAATAAACCTGCTGAGGGAATAGTCTTCCATTTTAAAGTCGTTTGACAGTTTATCTCTCATAGTTTCTGAAAAAGTGGTTGAATTTATTGGCTATTCTTTTAAAAGTAGAATCCTTTTAAATTTATTAAAAATGACTTCTTAAAAGTTTTCTTTAAAAATGAAAAAAAAAAAAAAATCCTACAAAAATTCACAAATTGAACCGTCCTAGTTTCTAAAGTATTAAACTTATTTTATCTTGAAATTTAAAATATAATAGCAGAGGTATTAAAATATTCAGTCGATTAAAATATTAACATCATTTCTTTGGTCTCACCAAGTATTCCAATTCTGAACAAATTAATTTCAATTAGACTGAAATTGAAAATTTGAACCCTACTGAAGTTTTTTTTATAAATGAATAAATGTTTATTTATTTAATCATTAATTGTTTTAATAATTAATTATTATAAATGTTTTTACTTCAAATGCACTTTCACTGCGTTGGTTTTTTCTGCAGCAAAATCATTTGTTGCAACAGTTTATGAAAGAGTATTTTTAACGTTGGTCTTGAGAAGGAAATCGGCAGTACATTATTTTTTTTAGATGGTGAATTGGTGTGAATTATTTATTGCTTCTTCAACCTTTTTATGAAGTAAATATATATTTTTAAATTATCTTCCAACGTGGCTGCTTACACTGTAAGCCATCTTCATCAGCTATCACTACCACTTTTCACCTTTTTCATGGTATCTTAGTGACACGACTTAGTGGGATCACTAAGACCCCCCTTTCGTCTTAATGATAGCCCTGAAGATGTCTTACAATGTAAGCCGAAACGTCGGTAGGTAATTTAAAAAATACACATTTTTTTTTTTTTATCTACCTCCACCAAACCCCAACAACTTTTTTCGTTTGTATGTGCATATAAAAATGTATGCATATGTAGGAGTGTGAATTATATGCATTTCAAAGGTTCGATTTCCTTTTCAATTCTTGATTGGGTACCACATTTCCCATCAAGCTTTTCACTTTGGGTTCATGGCAAAGCTATGGGAAAACAGATCTTTGGCCATTTTTAAGAGGAGAAAATAAAAAGATCATATTTTTTTTTTTAAATTGTATGCAAATTTATGTATATGTGTGTCGGTATGTTCCTAAAGGCTTTCTTACGCCCGCAAATAAGTTTAATTTTGATATGTTTCTTAACGGCTGAAATAGAGAAAGAGAGCGGAGTTCAGTGAAAGACCAATTTGATAATCATAAATACTTTTATTCTCTTAGACTTACGGGGAAAAAAAAATATCATTACTTAAAATTTAATTTTGAGCTTATATGTCATATAATTTGTTTTTAAAAAAATTTAAGAATGTAAGATTGATGTTTGAGGGTTCTACATAATTTTAAAATACATAAAACAAATAAGGTATTTTTTTTTCGATTCAATTCGTTGAATTTTATATTTAGCTGATATTGGATGAGGGATTTTGATAAAATGAAAATAAAATTATTAATGGTAATTTTTTTGACATTTTAAGTATTATAAAAAGTTTTTGCGACAAAATAGATGTAAAATGTAATTTTTAACATTTTGGTTCTATACAATTCTATTAAAAACTCTTAAGAGTTTTTAAGTTTTAGTTAAGTGCACTCTCTATTTTGCCTTCTCGGGTAGACTAGAGGCAGCCTAAATGACCCTACCTTTTTTATTTAGTATATCTTCTCTAATTTTAGAGATGAAAAAGTCATTTTCTTCTACCCATCTCCATCTTTATTTGAAACATAGAAATCTGCATAGTTTGCGAAGCACCTGCCAAATAATTTTAAGTACTACTAGTAAAATAAAATAAATAACACATGCTGAACTTAGGTAATTTTTTATTTTTAATGGAATAAAAAAATAAATGAGACGGGGCTCTCTTCACTCCTCACTGAGAAAGGGCAAGAAACCCCTTGTAACTTTTTCTTTTTTTTATTTATTTTATATATGATCCATCATTCAAGAGCTGTGTAAACTAAGCGAATTTCTCAATATTGTTCTTTATGACGCGAATGTCATCGATAACATATTTTGTACTCCCAGTTGTCATTGTAGTTAATCCCCCCAGTCTTATTCGTCTGATTATGCTCTATAACGAGCTCATCCTTTATTTAAAGTAAATATGAGTATTTTCATTAGGAAAAACATTCAATTGTGGCTTCTATGGTGCAAAGCTAGAAATTAATGAATCACGCAATGCCCCACACCTAAACTATTAAGAACTAGTTACACAGATAAAAACTTTTTTTTTTTTTTTTTGCAAAATGGTTAGGCTGAGTCATTAGGCATTGTTGACTTATATTCAACCCTTCCTGAAATGAAGAATTAGAAGAGTTTACTTGGTTGTGATGTGTGCCGGAAAGCCAAGCATATATGATTTCAATTGCAATCCATCTCAATTCTAAATGGTCATTGCACTTCATGCTCCTTCAAGATGAAGCTCGGAGATGAGAAGGAAGATACTCCTGTAGATGCGAAGAGAATTTTCGTCGGGGAAGAAGCCTATTCTATCGTCCTGGTTCGAAACACATAGCGTCACCAGCTTTGGGTGAGATTCAAGTGTTTGATAGTAGGTTTTGCATATGATGATATGTATCATTGTCTTCTACTCATTTTTAGCGTAGAAGACAATGATCGGGGCGCTTCGTGGGCGCGGATTCTATCATTGGTGCTATACATCCCACTCTTGCTTGCTGGAGTGTTATCTAGATGACAGATATATTTCAGGATGAAACGATTCAAAAGAGTTCAAAAGATATTGTCCTTTATGATTGTCCATAAGCTTGTGATCATTTGGCTCGGCTGGAAAAATTCCAATCAGAATCCTTGCTGGCTCTCATGTTAATTAACCAAGTTGAATCCCAATTTTAATGAAGGGACAAGGAAAGCAATCCATTATAGACACACACTTTGTTTACCACTCAATTTTAAAGCCAGCCAAATTTTGAAATGAATTTACAGACAAAACTGAGATTTCAGTTTATCTTATGGGTAAAAGGGTTTCTTTTAATCGTTCCTTTAAGGGCGCGTCCTAGGACTACTCTTTAAGTCAACTAACATTAAGCTTATTTTAATATTTTTTAAAAAAATCGTAATAGGCCGGAGTAAAGTTAATATAACTATTGTTTTGCGGAAGCAAGCTGAACAAATTACTGATTTTAATGAAATTTTAGCAGTTAGCAATTANAAATTGGTCAGACCAGACCTTTTATTTTCGTTCTCTATTATTAACGGCTATGATATCAGATATTATTAATAAATATTTAAATGGACAATAAATAATTAAAAGTATTAAGAAATCTGTGACGTTAATAATTGATGATTTGGTTAATGTTTTCTTTTATTAATATTATTTGAAGCCCCAATATTACATAATATTTTTTGTATGCGAGGTCTTATGATTATTATTTCAATTCCGTTAAGATAAATTGATTTAGATCTATTCCTAAGATGTTGATGAAAATGTATAATGTTTTCCATTGTATTCATTAATCGAATTAACTAATAAGTGAGAAATATTATAGTTAATATAATTAGACAATTTTGAAAAAAAAAAAAAGTGCAAATAATACATTTATTTTTAATTTTTGAATTCATTTCATAGCTAAATTATTTTTATTGATGAAATATATTATTCTGTAGTTAGTTCTTATTGTATTCTGTTCTTTTATTTTTTTTATATAGTTTCCTGCAGGATTCAAACTAATTATCTTTTAACAGGAAAGATTTATAATTATTTTATTTTAATTATGCATATTATGAATTACTTCGACTGGTTCCGTTAGCAATTAACCATCTGAAGGGCGCTTCATAACATTGAAAAAGACTTTCAAAGCAGGAAATATTTGTTTTCCATTAGGATTTAGTGTTGATAAACTTTGTATTTCTTCAGTCAACTATAAATAAATAGATACTGTATCATGGCTTCCCATAATGGAACTAGTAACCCCTATGACTTAATAACCACGGCTGGGATTGGTAATTAACGACACAAAAATAATATATTATGGAGTACATATTCCTCGTCTCTATCCGTTGTTTACAATATCACAGTTCTCTATAGTTTCAAAAAAGCCTTCACCTGTTATACATTATTGTAAGCTAAGAGATTTTTTTTTAGTATGTCCCAAATTTCTAACCGTTAGACGAACGACACGAATTGTTTTGCTGAACACTAGGATTTGACGATTTTCCCGAGAATTTTCGCCAACCTGGTTTTGAGTAAAAAATTAAACTTTATTCAAGTGCCGAAGGACCGGGTTATCCGAAGGGATCCGTTGGGGTCGCTCCAAGTAGCTGCACTGCGGGTTCAAATCCCACTCCGTCCTGAGCCATGGGTGTTTAGAATAGGGTTGTTACATCTTGAAATTTCCTCCAAGATTCTAAGTATAAGAAATTGGTTTAAAAAAAAAACTTTAAGTGCCATAAGACGTTCAGAAGCGGGATCTCCTTGTCACACCCCCACCGAAGGACTGCACATAAAAGTAAATTTTATTCTTCAATTATTAGGATTTTTAAAATTCTCTACCAAGTTTGTCTTTTTAAAATGTATAGGATAATCTTCAATAAGAATATAAAAATTACTTTTTTATATTTGCTAAAATAATTCTAGAGCGTTTAAAAAAAAAAGAAGATTTATCGAACAAATTTTTTCTTACGAAATCTTGATTATTTGAGAGTGAAATTTTACAGGTTAATATTTTTTCTTTGCAATATGTTAATACCGGTATAGTTTTAAGTAATATAGCATTAATGTTTCCAGAACTTTAACAGTTTGTTGAGTTGATGAATTTATTGTTTTTGTCTATTGTACTATTGTTAGTAAATATAGCTGAGAGTTGATATGTAGTTACCGTGAAGCTGATCATGTTGGTAGGTTTGTGTTGCTGGTTGGCTGATTGTGCCTTACCCTCGGTGTCCTGGGGATTATATACTAGGGCTAGCAAGGAGGAGGGGGTTGGGAATCCCCCACCCCTCTGGAGGGGCGGTCTGTGGAGGGGAGGGGGCAGGCCGGCCTCCCTGGACCCACCCCCGGCGAACAGTTACCCGCTCATCTGATAGCAGCCAGTTGGAGATTTGATTTCGAGCGACTGCTCGAGGCGAGTGGCGATAGCGAGGATTGGATTCTTTTCGAATCAGTGTAAAGTCCCGTGAGAGCGTAGTTTTCAAGTACGTGATTGACAGTTGCTTACTGGTTCAGGACTTGTCAAATACTTACTCCCTTGAACGGATTTAGATTTGGACCTGTCAGCAATGTCTTATTGACTTGGAACAGTCTACATTTTCTACAGAGTCTCGCCTGACTTATCAGCAAGGTTTACAGTTTGTAGGGACATGTGGGAAGATGTATTATTCCAAAATATGTACAATATTTATTCAAATTTCCGAAAACATTTTTATAAAAAAAAATTGAGGCATTAAGAAAGATATACCTAGTGATTTTTTTTTAAATATTTAAAATTTTAATTATTTCACTACTGAATAATAAATGAAATCGTTTTCATCTCACCTCCCAATCCGTACAAAATAACACGAAAGAGTCCATCACACAGGAGCTGTGGAGACTACGAAACGATCCCTTCTTTCTTCATTAACATGAACATGAACATGTGTAAATTACCAAAGTTTGAATGACTCATATAATCTTTAAAAATGAAAAAAAAAAAAAAAAGTGAGATTGCTGAGGTTGAGATTAAGGAGATATGGAAGTACTTAACTAAAATCTAGTTTACCTCAATTAAAATAAAACTTTTACAGAACTTAAATGTTAAGAAATTAATTATTAAATTATGATAATCAATAAAATTCATCATAACACTAATTCTAACAAATATATTACATTTATAAATTTTATTCTTCCACTCTACACCCCATTCTTCCAAAAATGAATTATTGAACCTCATGAAATATAAAGCCTAAATACTGTATCTATATCTTAAAAAAAGGGAACTCTTCCAAACGTAGATTTTATATTTTTAAATATTTTTCTAAATAGGCGATTTCAAAAAATTTTTTTTTAGAATTTAAAGGTTAGAAAATTAAATTTTAATCAAATCAAAATCCATATATCTCTTTTAACTCTAATAATACCGAATGTATTATTATTTAAAATAGATAAATCATGCAGGATCGAAGATCTTTTTTTTTAATAGCGTCATACGACCAACGTGAAATCCTTGATTTTCTAACGGGAAATATGTTGAAACATAATTTGACAACAGTCTTAAAGAAATATCGCAAATGTAAATGAATTATGTAATTGTTTGTTTAAAGAAAAAATTACTACAATAAAAAAACTCGATGAAACATATTTTTGATATTGGCATTCCAGTGAAAAATTGCGGTAGCAGTTAGTTTAAGGTGAATGCGAGTGTATTTATGTGTGGTTGTGTGTGTGTGTGTGTGTGTGCGCGTGGGTTTATGTGTGTGTGTGTGAGAGTTTATGTGTTGTTTAAAATATATAAAAAAATTATAAGTTTTCTTTTTTATTTTTATTATTACATTAAGTAGTCTTACCAAATCGAT
>KZ815670.1:1391201-1404348 GCA_000696205.2 Oncopeltus fasciatus | reverse complement strand
TTATTATATTAAATATAAAATTTATTATCTTAGGCACCAAGACTTTTGGAAAATTTTACAGATCTTCACCAATTCTGCATAGAAGTTATAAAATAGGGTCCATTCAAAATTGTATATATATGCAACAGTAACATTAAGTTTAAATGAACATAGACACCTAGGGGGAAACATATGTTAAAGATGTGTTTATTTTTGGCCAAAGACACACCATATAGTTGTATGGTCAACAAGCCTTTCAAACAAACAATTAGCACTGGGTGTTCCCAGGGGTACCACTTGGTATCATCTGGGTCATTAAATATAGAAGCACATAAAGGAAAAAAAAAACCAAAAAACTTTTCTCAATGGGTATTGAATCATTGTGAATAAACTTAAATCATGACCACTGTGTCCCTGTATACGCCCTCGTACCTTTTCTAGATTATGAATAATCATAATTAGCATAAACTATTTTATAACTAGATCCAATACTAGAATTTCGTCATGCAGGAGTTTGCTTTTTTTTCTCCGATGCTAAAGATAGTGGGAACTATTGTAATTATGTAAAATTTTTAATGACCTCATGAGCCACAGTTTTCAACTTTATCAACTTGACTGATGGTCTGAGCATATTATTTTATTTACCTTTATTATTATCATTTTTGGGGGGTTTTTACCACTTGCCTAACCCAAAAATAATTTTTGAAGATTTTAATAAAAATGTTATTCATGTCTGAAGTATTATCTTTCTCGATGTAGCTTAACGCGTTCTTTAAGAGTCCACAATCAGAAAAATACATGGAAAAAAGTTAATTCACATATGCTTTTTAATATTTCATTTTATCTGAAAGACTTAAATTATCTAACGATGAATTTAAATGTTATACTTGTAGTTTTTCTCAGAATGGCTGAATAAAATAACAGTAGTCAATCAAAAGAACTTTTATCTAGAACTTGCACAAAATCAGATTTTCACAAATATACTTTATCTGAATGCTAGATTTATGTACTTTTATGATTGTTTGATTATTTTAGCAGATTTATCGTATATTAATTATTACAGCTATTTATACTAGAGTTTGGCTTTACAAAAAAACATGACTGACTTTTTCGCTGAATCTATTTATGCTAAAAATGCAGTCCTCTCAAAATCTTACATATGTACATTTAAAAAAATCCGCAATTTACAAAAAAAAATAAAGAAGCGGAATTAGTTAATAAATTAAACTCCTTCCTGCAGTTAAGAAAGAAGTGATAGAGTATAATATGTGTATAATGTATTTTTTTTAAAAAACCACTTATATCTTATATAATTTAAAGTTCGTTAATGCCTAAAACCGTTCGAGGTTTTGTAGACCTGGGTTTAATGTTAGACAAAACGAACAGAAGAAAGACGAATATAACTAATTTTGCAGGTAATATAATGGAATTTTGAGGGATTTAAAATATACAAACCAAATTCGGTGGTTAGTTAGGCTTACTCTCGAAAAAGTTGAATAAATGAAATCGGTTGTGAGCGATAGCAGTATGAATGAAGGATGATGAAATTGAATAATTATCAATATCACCGATATTATTAATGGTTACTCTCTAAAATACATATTTTTTGGTTTCCTCCACGTCGATCGATTTCAACGAATGACAAATCCATCTACCAGTTTGCAAAAATAATCTTTACTACTGAATTCAGTTTCATTACTTAAAAAAATAAATATTAAAAAAAGTATATATATATATTGACAGATGATATTTTAGCTTTTCCTTTCTTGAATCAAGTTTTCTTCTTTAAAATCGTATTGTGGCACAAACGTGACTTATCTCTAAGAGATCATCTGTAAGGAAATATGCTGAATCGAATAAATCCATGACACATTCCTGGTGAAAGTATAATTGTTTATTATTGTCATATTGATTTTGAAAAATCTTGTTAAATTACGAATCATAGCCAAAGAATGTTTTAAAGAGTAATATTATGGGACCAACAAGAATAGCTTGATTTCTTTAGAGGCAAGCTAACAAAGATACGAAATACACCAGATTGCCAGTAGCTTACATGATGACGAGAATATTGTCTAAAGGCTTCTCTTGCAGATTAATAAAGAAAATAGGCAAAATAAGTTGCTAGTGGAAATCTGGGCGCAGAGCACCACAGATACCGATCACTATTCGTGACTTCAGTCTAGGGGTTGAAGTGGAAAAGGGGGACTTATCGGTAAATAAAGCTTAATAAATAAGAGCTTAGAATAAACAGTATTGCAAAACTGTAAGGATATTTAAGAATGTATCTACGAAGATTTATTGACACTCCCTTTTTCTATCGATCCCACTAGAGCTGACCGTAGAGCACTACCTTCATTTTAAAGCTAACTACTTTGCTCTATAAATTTTAATTATGATAATAATAAGATCACGGTAATACTCATCACATTTTTTGTTATTGCAAAATTACTTAAATTTTATTATTATTAAAATTACTTGCTTATTATGTTTACATCACCAATATTGGGCAAGGAGAGGCTGAGTTGCATCTACTAAACGAACATTAACTCTAGGTCTCGAGGAATTTTACAGTGAAAATATTTACAAATTTATTTATTCCTGGACATTCCACTTCTCTCTGAATATGAGAATTTCGAAAATGCCAGCTTGATCCAATTGCTAATTCAGTTACTTCTATGAATAAATCTTCTAAGTTTTCGCTGACTCTGCAAGAAAGATTTTGAATAATGAATTTTAAATAAAATTTAAATAAATTTTGCTCTTGCTAATGTATGAAGATATGTTTGCAGACAAATCTCGGGTTTTAGGTGTACTCACTTTTGTCTGATGGTTGTGGTACTGGACTCTTCAGCCAAAGATACCAGATTTAGTGCACAGTAAGTTATTATCCCTTTCTGTGCTTCTGTTTGCAATGACCCAGAGGATTTCTGTCGCGCTCCTAGGGAATACCCAGCCCTAATTGGAGACCACTCTTCACTGAGTGAGGAACAATCAGGCGGCCAGAATGATATACTAGCCTTCTTTAGTGTGCCGTGAGCTGAGAATAAAGATATCCTTAACATGCATTTTGGGCTTATTTTTATTTATTTATTTTTCATTATTGCCCCTCAAATATCTATTAAAAAACCTTATCTTTGGTATTAGTTGAAAGAGATTAATTCAGATTTACAGATGATAAAACTTGACGATAAATTTAGCGATTCTATTCAAATGTATGGCATTAAAAATTATCTCGCTTCAAATAAAGAAAATATTGTAATTTAACCTCAACAATCTTTCAGTATCCATCTCGTAAAATTAATTTAGTTCTACTCAAGATGAATTATGACAGTTGCGACATTTTTATTACCTCCTAGGCAAAGCAAGAGTAACCGATCACATTTCAAGCAAAAACTTTTTTTTTAGTGTTTCAGGACTTGAAAGTCACTGAATTCTGCTGGGTGCATGAAAACCCCCAGAAATCCCAAAACCTTCAATGATATTATTGTGGTGCATTTGTCTAGTATAAGGCTTAGTCCAGGGAATCCGTTAGGGTCTTCTAAGCCTTCCGCCCTGTGAAGGCTTTTATCGAGAAAAAAAATCCTGGCCAGAGCCATGGGTGTTTCTTATATACCCTTCTTGACCCTCAATGCTTGCACAGAAGGTTAAAAAAAATATTAAGGGGGTTTATGTATACAAATAATAATTTATATGACATTTTTAAAACCAGCTTCCAGTATTTTACCCCTGAAAAATGGCAGATGTATTTGTCGGCTCTCACCCTTGTGACACACTCTTAAGGGTAGTCTTCCTCATGTTACAAACCCTCTATGGTGATGTTCAATTCAACGCGGCCACTTAATAACCTGTCTCCGGGTTCGGTTTCACATTATCAAGCTTGTTTTGTGGTAGGGTAGTGGGACCATCAAGTTTTTATAGCCGCTCATTGAGTGAGAGACTTAATTTTATCTATCAGACTTCATACTCTTATGAGTGGCGAAATCGCAAATGCTTCGCGTCCCTTCAGAAGTAAATAATCGTATGGTCATCTTCTGAGATCGAATATCCCGATCATATATATGGTAATCAACAACACAATGCACCAGACCACTAATGGACTCTTTTGGATTCTCCGTCTCGCTTCCATCATACACACCTTGTTTTATTGGCTGATTTTGGGGAATGGAGTATAAAAAAAAAAAAAAAAAAAAAATTAGTAAGTAATTTCCTGTACACGAAGATTTCGACAGCATACCTTACCTGAAGGTCAGTATGACCCTTACCTTGTAATAAAGGGTAAAAATAAAAAGTATCATTCAAATTAAAATAATTATTCATGATTTCATTTGAATGTTTGGAACAGCCCCCTGAAAATAATCCCTCTCTAATTTAAACAGTTATATAAACAAACATAATATAAACAAAAACACCTACTCTGACGCGAGATGACATACTTGAATGTATTTCAGAAGTCTGTTCAAAGCTGCTTAATAATATATGTTTACATGTTGAGTTTATGTTTCATGTGTAGTTGTAATTTGAAATATAGGAGGGAACATTGCTTCTTCCTTCGATCTGAAATGGCTTGTTTAGTGATCCGTGCATGTACCCACATATGACTCCTATGTAAGTCTACTGTTAAGTATCGTCCCCAGATAGTGCACTTCGGTGCCTATTTGTATATGTTGTTTATTTGATATTTGAATTACGCGGGAATGTTGTTTTCAAATGTGAAAGTGATAGTTATTGATTTCATGTGGTTAAGGTGTATTTTCCAGAGATTACGCAATTTCCAATTTTTTGTGAGATGCTCTCTTTTAGTAAGTTTGAAGCATAAATGTGGTTTGTTAATATGACTGCGTCATCTGTGAATGATGCTGTGAGTTTTCAGGACTGTGTTTGGATATTGTGTGTGTATTATGTAAAAAAGTGAAGAGAATCTTAAGGCTCACCAGTCACTACTGGCTAGAGTTGAACATACTCTAATTGCGAAGAATCTCCTGAAAATGAGTGTTTTAAGTTTATACGAAGGTCCAAGATGCCAGACTCTATTGAACGCTTAAGACCCATCATGACATAGATGCGCTGATGAAGAGGTTTTGCTCAAGAGGTGTATATATGTCTTTGTGTGTGTGTGTGTGTGTGTGTTCCAATAAATTACAGACATGTTCCTGCTACATATATATAGGGATTTATTTCAAACACGTACATTACCTGGTGTTCTCTCCCACTTCTAATGCACTCTCTTGGTTGTAGACATTGTTGAGAAGTAAATAATTACGAACAACTCTGCAGAACACACACACACCAATTGAATTTCACTTATTACCGCAACTGTTGTTCAGGGGATGTTTAAATAACTGTCATTTAGGAACAACTTGAACTTAAAAAGGCAAATAATTGATTTATGAGCCACTTGACTCTGACCTTCCCATCAGTGATAATATTGGGAATTACCACCTCTTCCTCGCTTTACTTGAGTCATTTTTTAAAGTTTGATTCACGACACAAGATAATGCATTGTGGCGTATTCTACCTGCAGGAGCATGTATGCAATTTATTTCATACTACCGATCTGTGGATAAACAAAGTTACCTACTTTAAGGATTTATTCATACAGTCCAACATGAAGAACAATTTTCTCGGTAATTAGAACAATTTTGTTCTTATGCCTCTATTTCTAAAAACTTTAATGATTCTATATAAATATGTATTTGGTAGTGGTTTATTATCCCACGTAAATTTTAAACAATTAATGAGAGGGAATAGAATAAAAATCTATCTGTCCCAGCCAGGACTCGAACCTGGATCTCCTGCTATCCGGGCCGGCATGCTAAACCATTACACCACCGGGACAAGCTAGATAACTCATACAACTCCCAACACACTAGCGAGAGCCTAACCCACGAGAAAGACGAATACATCGTCTCAAGCTCGAAGGAGCTGGCATTGTCAAGCTATTTGTCGACTCTCGTCATTTACTTTTTTAATTTTTCTTTATAAATATTTATTTAGTTGTGGTTTATTATCCCACGTACATTTAAAACAATTAACAAGAGAGAATAGAATTTAAAAAAAAAACTGGCTCGTCCCGGTGGTGTAATGGAATCATACCGGCCCGGAAAGCAGGAGATCCAGGTTCGAGTCCTGGCTGGGACAGATAGATTTTTTTAATAAGAGAGTTTGTTGACCGTAGATATTATTCTAAGATGATTTTAGTTGGGGTTCGGTCGAGGTAGATCCAAAAAAACACAAATAAAAAATTTATTTTTTTTTAATGAAGGATTATCTGCCAACGTTTCGGCTTACATTGTAAGCCATCTTCAGGGCTGTAGAAATACAATGTCATGAGAATACAGTAATATTTGAAATTAGTATAATAGAGAATTAAAATATAATGTGATATCAAGAGTGATAATCCTTCATTAAAAAAATACATTTTTTATTTGTGTTTTTTTGGATCTACCTCGACCGAACCCCAACTAAAATCATCTTAGAATAGATTTTTTTATTCTATTCACACTCAGGTCTTTCGATTTAAAAAAATATGAATCTTATACAATATATACCACATAATTCGTGACTTGCATTCTAAATAATAATAGTAAACAAATAATAAAATGCTTTTTAATCTTTGGTGTATCCAAAGTTAGTAAGATTTAAATTCTTTAAAAAAATTTTTGTCAATTTTCGAAAAAGTTTGGTTTATTGTTGCTGAAATGAATATTTTTTAAAGTAAATTTATAACTATTTAGGAGGAGTTGCTCTATTATGAGTAACCGAAGCCAGATTACTAGGTTATTCATGCCGGATCACTCACATCGATCCAGTATTGTGAAGGCACTGAGGAAAAGCATAATTTGTGGCGAATGTATTAACACTAGGGGAATGTGATAAAGGGATGTGGATAGGAAAAGCCAAATGGAGCCATTTGTAAGGAGAGCGAGGAAGCTTTTTGCGGGGAGAAAAGATAAGTTCGCTCTGGGAATGGAGAAATACTTGTCAGGAGGAACTGTACATGGATTCCTGCACTGAAATATGTATTTGATGCACCTTAATGTAGAATTATGGCGCAGGGGAAAGGATTTCTTAATAGGTCAGTTCTAGGTCGGCCGTATTCCTTAGAATTAACATAAAACGAGTTTACATATGATTATAACACACACACAAGTGTCTTGCATAACTCCAGTAAGATGAGTCTTTAATATTTATGTTTCTTCTTTATGTTCGATTCAATAAAGTTCATTAAATTCAAAAAATAAAGAAGTAACACTTGTGAATATGTATTATGACTCTGTCAGAAGCCGTTCTAATGTTGAGTGCCATTTAATACAAACTAAACAGTTAGCTCTGGTTTGATTAGCAGGATACCAGGTAAAATTAATCTTCTTCAGGAAAACTGCCAAGGCAAATTAAGCCATTTATCGTATCCTGTTCGTAAAGTACAAGTGTGATTTCTGCTGAAGATTATATTTAACCCCATTGAATGTTTAAAAATAAATAAAGTTGTGACTTTTAAGAAACATAGCTTTACTGGCTGTGCGGATCCATTATTTAAGATTTTGAGGGAAAGAATTGTCAAGATAGTTCTTTAAAGAGTACACTGAGACAGAGATGAATTTGATCAATATCTTCAGAATTTTAGAAATTTCAGATTTTACAGTTAGGGTGTTGCGTGCGGATCACAAACTACGTCGAATCCGGGTGAGAAAGAAAACGTCGTCGACTGGTTGAACTGATGTGGCCGGCTGGCAGTCAAAGACAGGTGTGCAGGCAGCGTCGGCCAAAGTACGGCTTCGGTGAGATGTTGGCAGTACGCTTATTGTTGGATTACTAGCGTAATATTGATTAGTACTATAATATAATATAATGATGATTCAAAAAATTAAATAATTAAATTTCGCTATTTCAGGAGAATAAAACGTTCAATCAACTTGAAATGTCTCCAATAGGGAAATAGCGAGAATCACTTGTACAGTACGGTGCTATCACGTCAAGGGACAAGACTTAAGTCACTGTTCTATCAGGTCGAGAGACAAAGCTTAACTCACTGTGCTATCAGGTCGAGGGACAAGACTTAACTCTCTGTGCTATTAGGTCGAGGGACAAAGCTTAACTGATAGGCTTAAGAGTATCAATAGGCTTAACTAATGGTTCGAATTCCTTCTCTCCCCCGTGTGACCTACCTCTCTCTCTCCTTGTTTATATTCGTAAAATTATAGTTCATATCAATTTAATCAAAATATCAAAAATAAAACTCAAAACTTATATATATTTATTTACAAATATAATCGTAATTAAAAAATTAATNACACACACACACACACACACACACACACACACACACACACACACACACACACACACACACACACACACACACACACACACACACACACACACACACACACACACACACACACACACACACACACACACACACACACACACACACACACACACACACACACACACACACACACACACACACACACACACACACACACACACACACACACACACACACACACACACACACACACACACACACACACACACACACACACACACACACACACACACACACACACACACACACACACACACACACACACACACACACACACACACACACACACACACACACACACACACACACACACACACACACACACACACACACACACACACACACACACACACACACACACACACACACACACACACACACACACACACACACACACACACACACACACACACACACACGGAAATTGAATTTCACACACACACACACACACACACACACACACACACACACACACATATATAAATTTATTATTTTTTAAAAGAAATTCATAATAAACAACGATTATAGATTTAAACAAAGTTTTCTATTTAATTAAGGGCAAGCTAGGCTGGTGTATTCACGAGTTAGAGTTCTCTAGCGCGTGACCTAGGATAGAGTGGGTGAGGGGGAGGGGGAGGAGGAGAGAGATAGAGAGAGCGACAGAGAAAAAGGGTAGGGTAGAAGGCCAATAATTGATCAGGATAGACTAGAAATGATAGTGTATTGTGAGAATGTGACTAGGATAGTTGAACAAAAAAGTAGTCTGGGGTTTGTATTAAAGATTAAAGTTGAATGAAGTAGACTAAAAGGATATATAGAGTATAGTTAGGAAGAGTGAGACTTGAGCAGACCAGCCACTCAAGTAGAATGGGGTATTGTAAGTCTAAGGCAGGGTAAAGTTACACTAGGATAGGGTGGGGTGAGACTGGAGTAACAAACTACAAGGGTAGACTAGCGTATAGTAAGATTAGGGTAAGAATAGGTTAGAGTAAGACTGGAGTAGACTAGGGTATTGTAGGAGTAGTGTAATGTAGGGTAGAGTGAGACTGGAGTAGACTAGAGTATTGTAGGATTAGTGTAATGCAGGTTAGAGTAAGACTGGAGTATACTAGGGTATTGTAGGAGTAGTGTAATGGAGGGTAGAGTGAGACTAAAGTAGACTAGGGTATTGTAGGATTAGTGTAATGCTGGGTAGAGTGAGACTGAAGTAGACTAGGGTATTGTAGGATTAGTGTAATGCAGGGTAGAGTAAACTGGAGTAGACTAGGGTATTGTAGGATTAGTGTAATGCAAGTTAGAGTGAGACTGGAGTAGACTATAGCAATGCTGGGTAGAGTAAGAATAGGGTGGAGTGAGACTGAAGTAGACTAGGGAATTATAGGAGTAGTGAAATGCAGAGTATGAAACTTGAAACTCAGCATTAAAATATTTAATAATTTATAAATAAAGAGTAATACAATAGTTCACCTCTAATTCAAGCGTTAATTGTAAATACAAAGCACTTGTGATGTCTTTTAAGTCCCTCCTGGTCCATCCGGGCAGAGAGGAGTTCGAATCTCCTCAAGATGCTATCACCTGGGGCAACATAGTTATTCAGAGTATGTTGTTTACATGTAAGGTGAATCACCACGAGATGTGAACCTCAGCCCCACTAAGCTCACAGCACGTATGATGTGCCGACAACCGTTATTTTCCCTTCTGAATTTTAAATCCCTGCGAAAGAGTATCACGTGATGTACTGGCATGCAAGAAATAGTCTGAAGCAAGTGTTGTAGACTTCCCTGAAGATAGCTTTAATTCACTTTTACTTGTATCTCCAATAATAATAAAAATGAAAATAAATAAAAAAATAAAAAATGTCTGCCTATTACGTCCTGTAAATGTCTACCATATCATTTATTATAAAATTGATATTGACGATATTCAATTAAAACCTCTAAAACACCCGATCCTCACATATGATTTCAGTCTAATATAAAATAATTTAATGACAGAAATCTAAAACGGACTAATTTTTAGCTTCTCCAAGGTAGGAACAGTGAAAATCTATGGCATGGTACCAGCTTGAATAATTATATTTCCTTGTGATATAAATTTACTGTAGTTATGAGCGTCACTAATGTTATCATGTAAACTATCGCCCTCTGCGTACTGAATATTGAAATATCGTCTAAATAGGTAAATCATTCCATTGAAGAACTTTTAATAAATTGAACCCCCATTCTCACATGGGCCAATTTTTTTGACGTTGTTCCCACTTGCTCTGAACCTACGTATACTGCGCAACATAGTACGAAGTCATGCGCGCACTGACGAAAATAAAAAGAGATTATTTCGTTGGCTATCGTCCAGTCCGATCTAGGCATTATCTCCCCCACTTTCGTGAATTGCCGTGTAATCTTCGTGACGCTCCTAAAGAATGTTCAAGAAAGAAGAGCATCCCATCAAACGGGCTCCAGTAAAGATAGATTGCCTTCCTGTATTCGGCAATAGCGGTGATGATTCTCTTTAGCTGAAGAATCCAGGGCGGAATGTGAAATTCCCAAGTGTTTATACACTGGTATGTCAACTGATAAGAGAACGCTATCAGATATACCGATCAGTAGCTTGTAACACACATGCGCAAAGAAAAAGAGTTAGAGAAAGACTTAGACGAAATCGAAAGATATATATATTAAGGAATACATTAAAAAATGAGCTAGGAGAGTTTCTCCAAGTGTGTATATATATATATATATATATATATATNGAATAGAACCAACCAGGACTTGAACCTGGATCTCCTGCTTTCCGGGCCGATATGCTTCCATTGCAACGAGCTAGATACCTTATTACATTCCCAACACACTAATATCGTATACGATGTATTCATCTTCCTCGGAGTATATATATATATATATACTTGATTAGGCCATATTTTTGATTTAGGCCTAAAGAAGTGGAACATTTTGCAAAATATGTATCATAATGCCAACGTGATTGCTTGATTTCTTCAAAACTAAAAAAAGAAATTAGCAAAGACAAGTTTTACAGTATTTTATTGTATATGTCTGCCTTTAATATCCTGTTCTCCGGAAAATACATTCAACTTTAAATAGTCTTTTTTTAACTCATACTATCTTTTTTTTACCTGATAAACGCATCTTTGACACCTGTACTGGGCTATTCCTAGTAGTGGGGTTTTCTTCTGAAGATGTGATATTTTATCATAAAAGCACTCAGCTGTTCAATAAAGAAAATCATCTTAAGATTAGAATTTAAAACAGGGAAATAAATCTCAATATTGTATCTTAGCCACTGTTTAACTAAGAAAACAAAAAAAGGAAAAAGTTTTTCATTTTTTCTTCAGCACTATATTGTAGATTAGTCCCAAAACGCTACCTGATAATGAGTGATTTTTTTAAACCCTTGTTTTAATGAATATATCAGAAAGTTGAAAGTTGTTGTTGATAGCATTATGAAACAATTAAAACTCTTAAGATTGGCAGGAAGGAAAAAATTACTCTCAGGAAGAAGGCCTGGAGTAGGCATTATAAACTGAGTAAGCCTAGAAAGATAGTGTAAAGTAAGATTAACTCTATCAGACTAGGAGTAAACTAGGGGGTAGAATACGGCGAAAGAGAGAGAGAGAGAGAGAGAGAGAGACAGAGAGAGAGAGAGAGAGAGAGAGAGAGAGAGAGTGAGAGAGTAGTAATACTTGGGTAGCCCAGGATAGAAAAACTAAGATTGGCTAGAGGAGTGAAGGAAGGGTGAGCTAAGAGTGTTGAAGTGTTAAGCTTGAGGGTAGAAAAAAAACTGGTGTAGATCGGATTAGAGAGTAAGAGTGAGAGAAAGAAAGAGAGAGAGAGAGAGAGAGAGAGAGAGAGAGAAGAGAGAGTGAGAACGAGGGGGGAGAGTAATTGTTTTTAATCCTTAGTTAAATTGTATGTATATAAAAATCTTTGGTGGCATTAAACAATGAAAACTCCTGAGATTGGCAAGAGCGAAAAAAAAATGTAACTCGAACATGAATAACAAAAAGACAATGAGATGCAGAAGTACGAAACCTGCTGAAAGGTTATGGGGGGGGGAGACGTGCGAAAAAAGCGTGCAGAGACAACCCCCGTCGGCGGGATGCCATTGGCTAGGAGTCACAAGTGTGTGGGGAGGAGTCCCTGAAGGCCAAGGAGACTGAGGTCACCTGGTCACCTGACCAGCCGGCGAAAGGTGAAAAGGTTAGCGGATTGGCCGACGGTCTTACGCAAGCCAGCCTGGGGGATCTTCCATCTCGGCCGCAGATAGCCGCTCTAAACGGGGCTCAATCATGCCCGATTAAGTTTTACGAGGAGCTCACGAGAGGGCGCTGCAATCCCGCAGCCTAGATCCGATGCAATGCGCGTCACAAAAGTGCATTTCTGCATATTTGCCGGAACTCAGCCATCAGTGTACTTCACCCAAGTCAAAAATATAAATCTTGAGAAATTAAAGTAGGCTGCATTTGATCTCCCCTTCATTTCTAAAATAGTGGATTTATTATTTCCAAATTTCGGAGTCCCATCTCTTCAAAGATCTAAGTCAATACGGCCCGGGGCCATAATCCATTTGGAACTTGTATAAAAATTTGAAGCTCATTTTAGTTCTTGATAGCGTTAAAAATTATTATTTTTAAAAAATCAATAAATTTATAAAGAATAACTTCAACTGTCAGATAGTTATGAAGCAAATTACGTGGATTGGTACCTCGGGGAATTGAAATTTCATAATTTCTAATTAATTATAAATTTTACTTAAATTGTACGTATAAATAATTGTACGATTATTTTCAAAATCCAGCCAGGACTCGAACCTGGATCTCCTGCT
>KZ815670.1:1355031-1370569 GCA_000696205.2 Oncopeltus fasciatus | reverse complement strand
ATAATATGTATAAAATGTAATTTTCATTTAATGTTTAATTGTTTTCTGTAACATTTAAACAGACACCAATGAATATAATTACTATGTCCGAAGGTAAGTTGAGAAATATAATAACTGAATCCTAAATATATTTGGTTGATGAGGCAAATGAGCGTGTAAGGTAAAATCACTGAGATTGGTACAAATCTGGCTAAGAAGATTCAAAAGTGCTCAGCCATTGGAGTTACTTATTTAAATATCCTTTATAAGTATTTTATATTATAGGTTAATTATAAACTAACTTTTCTAACGCATCAATAATAACTAAGATTATAAATTTTCTTCTTCCTTGAAACTCCAGTCAGTTGTAAATTTTAACAATTTTCTATCAAATTTCCATAATGGCAAATTTAAGTTTTATGTTTGAAAGGCAACCCCTTACCTGAATGCAACATTCAAATCACGAATTATCGTAAAGTTATAAAAAAAATATATAAAAAAAATTATATATTTAAATTTATGATTTTGAGTGACTGTACCCTTTCACATAAAGGCTGAACGCCCCTTCGTACTTCTTGGGGGTAGTGAGACTACTGGTAAAACCATTGGACTGTCTTCCTAAACGCCGATCAGAAGGAAGGGACTTGGAGTACATCTCTTACGGAAACTCTTCATCTCCAGTTGCCCAAGAAGTCATGTAATACACAGCCATCAAGGGCTGTTTGCTTTGACCGACATTCACGGCTATCAGGAGATCGGCGGTGGTGGGATTTTCGAGTTTTCTAACTGGTCCAAACTCAAATTATCTCGAACGCTCTACTTATCTCTGAATGGGTAATGGCCGGATAAGTGTCAGGTATTTCAAGTCAATTTCCAATTAGGTTATGTTGTTAATGCAGGTTGTTGATTGGGTATCAGTGATGCTTATCTGTGCATGCGCACTAGTCATTACTTTAGAGGGGCGCATCACGTGTACTTGCTATTGGTCTTGTGTCATCTTATTTGCTCTATTGTTTGATGTAATTATAGAACGGTCTCTAATTGGGTCGATTTCATATGATTCTACTTTTCTGCTGATCGAACGACTAATCTGCTTGAGAAAGTAAAGGTGAATGTTTGATAGCAAATGAAATATTTCATATAAATTTTATAAATAGTATTTTTTTGTGGTATTTAATCCCACGTAAATTTAGATAATTTTTAGTGCAAGGGAACAGAATAAAAAATCTAACTGTCCCAGCCAGGACACAAACCTGGATCTCCTACTATTCGGGCCGGTGCGTTTTCCATTTACGCTACCGAGACAAGTCTGATAAGTTATTAAATTCCTGCACTAGTGCCGAGAGTCTAACCTCCGAGGCAGACGAATATATCGTCTTATGCTCGGAGGAGCTGACATTGTCAAGCTGTTTAAATGACTCTCGTTATTTACTTTTTTTTTAATTTTTTTTTTTAATTTCATTAAATTAAATCTAAAAAAAATAAGTAAATAACGAGAGTCATTTTAACAGTGTGGGGAGTTTAATAACTTATCAGACTGGTCCCGGTAGCATAATTGGTAAATGCACCGGCCCGGATAGCAGGAGATCCAAGTTCGAGTCCTAGCTGGGACAGTTAGATTTTTTATTCTGTTCCCTTGCACTAAAAATTAGTATTTCATATAAACTTTATTTAAATATTACATTCTGTTAAAAATAAATAAAAACATTTTGTAATTTGATAACAATGAATAACAGAAAAAAAATGACATTAATGATAGGAGAAAATCACTTGAGGAGAGGAGGTGACCAGTGACACCACCCTCAAATTATTTCATTTTTAGGTAAGAAAAATTGAAGATTTATTGAAATGGGTATGCATATTTCATTAAATATTTTGTTATTATATTTAATTGTAACTGTGGCGGCGTTTTCGCTGGTTAGAAATTAGTAAATAATAATAAATATTTAATATTGAAAATAAAAGAAAAAGAAAGAAAAATAGAATGTAAGAGGTAGCAACTTACAGGGTAGCTTCAGCAGGTAGTTCGATCCTCTCACTCATCTGCAGTTTTTCCTCCAAAGCGGCCCTGAAATTAAAGGTCTCTAACTCGGCCAAGAGAAAAACCCAAAAATTCAGAGCACTTACCTTCTGGGAAGGCGTGGCAGCCGTGAGTGAACGAAGAGAAGTGGACTGTATTACGAATTGGAGGCGCAAAAGGCGGCACGAAATACTAAGACTTTTATACTTTAAAACACTTTGTATTTACTGGAAGCAGAGTGGTTTCTGGAAACTGGAAGCAGAGTTCTCCAATGAGAGCTGGAAGCAGAGTGAGAGTTGGAAGCAGAGTGAGAGTTGGAAGCAGAGTGAGAGTTGGAAGCAGAGTGGTTTCAACGGGAGCTGGAAGCAGAGTGAGAAAGAGGTAGGGGGACACTGCATTTAGTAAGTTTAGATAAGGGTCGCGAGTTCAGGTGAGTCACCCTGTGCCGAGATTAGGGCGCTCGGGACTGATAAATGGAGGATTACGGCGCGAACAGTAACTTTAAAAATACAACACACAGTAATTGCGTTAACTTGGAAATGCGTTTTCCATTAGACTTGCTGAACACAAACTTTACAACTATTCTGTTCTAGAGTTTATTTATATAATATTAGAATAACGAATATATTGTGGATTGATCAATTTCATTTTCTTGTAAAAACCCCCTCCCACTTTTCTTACTTTATTTATAAAAAAGTCTATATATACTAGGCGTGAAGTTCATTTTCTAACATTCAAGCTCATTAACATTTTTACAAAAAACGCATGTCAATAAATTAAAAAAAGTACAATGAAGAAATTAATTTATGAGGCTGGCACTGGCTCTCGACTGACCGGTATAAGTGAGGACGGTGCTAGTGCTGAAGCCCCTAAGCTCATTCTCTAACATCTTCCTTGTAATGATGTGCCTTTTGTAAAAAAACGTTGTTGGACACATATGTTTTGTCTACCGAATTTTTTAATCTTTTTTATAGCACCATTAAACCGCAGTTAATGAGAATTACAAAATTTAGCCTGTCTCTTACACTCATTCCTTTTAAGCCAAAAATTAATTTGGATTGCAGAAGAAAGCCTACATCGAATTTAATTCCTATATTTTTAAAAATATAGAGGAGTTCACGTTATTAAGTTACAGAGTTCTCCCTTAAAAGAGGTTGCATTTTTACGTAAACATGTTATAGAATCTCTAATTTGACAACTATTTTTTTCTACAAATTGATTTGTAACTCCAGCTTCTCCAAAGTGAACCGAAAAAAATTATTCGCTTCATGATACCTTCATGCATAACTTCATTTTCTTGCGATAAAACCGCTAATAATATTGATTGAATTTATTTTGGAAAAAAAAGTTTTATTATAATGGTCTAAAAGAATATTTTTAGCTAGTTTCAAAACTGTTTGAAATTGTTTACATTAACCCCTCTTATATATTTAATAACTTAAAGGAAACAAGAGTCTTAAGATCGGGAGCTTTGTAACTAATCCTTGTCTAATAGCATAAGTTCATCTTAAAAAGATGATGTCTTGGGCTTACCAAGACTGACACTAACAAATGGAATTTTAAAGGGGAAATTCCAAAGAGAAATTAGGAAACCTTTACAAATAAAAACAGCTCAGAGGTAGAGAAACAACAGCCCTTCACCGGTATTATTCAACGTGGTTAACAACATAACAACTTAGTGGAAACAATACAACATTGGTCTACGAAAATACCGGACCTATTGTGCAGTATAAACATGCACACACGCACACACAACCTAACAGGTGAGGTGGGGTACTGGACTCCTCTGCCAAACGTTCCAAGTTTAATTCTGGTGCACAGTTCGTTTCTTCTATTTGTTTTTCTGTTTGGAACGACCCAGAGAATTTTCGGTGAGCCCCTGAGAATACTCAGCCCTAATTAGATTTACATTTTTTTCACTCTTAGTTAAATTTATTTTTACACGAAATAAATTTAAAATGTATAGAATTCTGGAGTTGTTTCCACTCAACCGTGAGTGAATTTGAAGTGATTTACATTCAAAATTAAAACAAATGTTTAGTATTTTTACTCCACATTATATAAATATGGCATGAATTATTCTCAGCAATAGGCAAATTAGGTGTTTCGTTCATTTAATACACCACAAATGAGAATTAGTTTATACTCTATATATGATTAATAAGCAATCGTTTTCTCTCAAATTGCTCCACTAAGACATCAGAAGAAACAAAAATTTACAAAACACATTTTTTCAGACTTTTTAAACCATAAATATAAAAATAATGGTACACATTTATGTATACCCGTAAATTTTCTAATAAATAGCATTTAATTAATAAATGAGGTTTTTTTTTTTGGTTTTTTTTGTGCCCTTTGGTAAATAAAAAAAAAAGTTGGACGATAAGAGTGGATGATAATTTTCCTTAATCCCTGAGTGATATAAAATTTTGATTTTTAATCCAATATTAAATTTAGTAAAAGACATTTTAATAATTTTAATCGTTAAGGGAGCTAGAAAGGTAGCTCCCCGTACAATTCAAATAAAAAATGAAATGTGGGAATACCTTAACAAAAGATTAAAAACATTTACCATTTGATTAGAAATTTTAATAGTTTAGACTCTTTTGCGAGATCCTGTAATATTTATTAAAAACGGACACCCTCTTAATAAATATTACAGTTGAAACAAAATATTTAATGTTTATAAGTTTTGATGAAATCGTAAACTAAGAAAGAGGGGATAGATTTATATTGTTTTTTAAAGTGGATCTTGGGGGAGAATACATATATAAAATATATAATTGAAGTATTGATGCTCATGTTAAACTATGTATTAATGCCTGTAACAATAGCAAAATCAAGCTGTTCATTGGTTGGTATCATGATACGTCTTCTAAAAAATTTCTTTACCGATCCGACATTAGTGAAGCTAATAATAATCTATTAAATATTATATATGATTTATCGTTTCTTCTTCCGGGTTGGACCGTGTCAAATTGGTGTTATTTGCCGAGCTTTCGCACATCATGTGATGGCTTCTTCAGGGCTGAAAAGAGAATGATATATGATGTTTGTAAAATCTCTGGTGTACTCAATTTTAAAAATAATGATGCCAAATTCGATATTTATGCTTCTTTTTACTAAGGATTAACAAAATTGAAATCTTAATATCTTCATTATTATTGGCATTAATAAAAAAAATGTATGGCACAAAATAAGTATATTATGCAGATGGGTTAGCTCTTAGAATTTATTATTTTCTTTGGCTTGTAAATTAAATTTCCTCATTAACTCTTATTTATATACATTTTTAATTAAACATGGAAAATCTGCTTAGATAACGTAGTTCCTGCGAAAAATATAATTTATTAAATGGAGAGTTTTTTTACCGTAGGTATTATTATTAGATGATTTTTGTTGGGGTTCGGTCAAGGTAGATCCAAAAAATACAGATTTAAAAAAAATGTATATTAAAAAAAAAAATTATCTGCCGACGTTTCGGCTTACATTGTAAGCTATCTTCAGGTCTATCATGAAGATAAGAGAGGACGTCCTGTCCCTAAGTTCACATTTCCATGACTGTGGAAATGTGATTTTCAGTCATGGAAATGTGAACGTAGGGATTTTACGTATGGATGTAAAAATTTTGGATCTACCTTGACCGAACCCCAACAAGAATCATCTAATAATAATTCATTGAACCTTTCTATTCCACAATATTTTCTGGACAAACGCATATTGAAATATGTTTAAGAATTTAATTCCTAGTGTTGAGTGGACTTCCTTATTTTAAAAATATTTGAACCAAATTTGGTATTTAGTCTTTTCTTTGTAAATGGAATTTGTCGATGATCGAAAGCGAATGAGAAATGAAGGAAGGTGTGGGTTAAAAGGGAAACCACTCCACTTATAATCGTAATATACTTTTCATTTTTTGAGTTAGGAAATAGTTTCTCATCTTCATGATAGCCCTGAAGATGGCTTGCAATGTAAGCCGAAACGTTGGCAGATAATCCTTTATTAAAAAATACATTTTTTAAATTTGTATTTTTTAGATCTACCTTGACCGAACCCCAACTAAAATAATCTCAGAATTAAATTTATAACGTTTATGTACTGCAAATTTTACGAAAAACGTGATTTAAAAAATAAATTTAGGAATTTAGCAACGATGGGTGTGCTCTTAAAATTTAAAATTACGCTTCATCATCATCATTTTACGCTTATTATTTTCTTCGGCTTGTAAATTAAATTACATTTTAAATGAAACATGAGAAATCTGCTTAAAGAACGTAGTCCTTGCGTGGCGAACTTTTATAATCAATATTGGACGCTGATTGTAGTATCAGGAGAGGGTGAAGGGATTTATCTACCTATTTATGCATAAAAATTAAATTTATTGCATTTAACTCTCTATGTATCTGCTGACAGCTAAACAGCTTCGATGATGGTAGCTGTGCCTATTTGTGCCCAGATAAATTCGAAGTGTGAAGTAGGTATTTAATCTTTCATTACCTAATTTAAATTTCATGTTTAATACTGCCATAAGAATAGTATTTTACGATATGAATTTTAACAAGGATAAACCCTATTTAGTGTGAATAAGTAAAAGAACATTTTTTAAATTTTTAATTAGGAATAATTTGGAATTTATAATTACATTTACATATCATATAATTTGAAGTTAATTTCCCTTTCTAATAACATTTATTAAAGTTGAGTAAAGGACACTGCAAAGTTTTTTATTTTTTTTGCTTTAATTATTCAATTCTTTCTGGAACACCTATTTTACAGAATCTAAGTATATTTGAAGGAAGTCTGAGCAAATTAAAATATAGAAAATATTGATTAAAACTAACATTTGATTATAAAAATTTATGAAATAATGTTTAAATTATCGCTCTGAAAATAAATATTAAAGTATGTAATTGCGAAAGTTGAGTAACTCTAAAACAGATATTCAGTAATAAATGATATATATGTCTATGAATTCAAAATCTTTAGTAGTAATTTCTCTTGAAACCCTAATAATAAAGGCATAAATGTACTTTAAAAAATAGTTTGTGTTTGTGTCTGAGCCTTTTTGTGTGTATTTATTTATTTTTTCTTTTTGTTGCACACCAGTAAAAAAAAATAACAAATTCAGTTTTCTTGCAAACTGGTCTACGATTTCTTTAATGGTTGAAATTAGTTCAGGGCCATAGGAAGTTTAGTATGCGTTATTTATTGAGATATGAAAAAAAAAAATTAAAAATACAATATATGTAACATGTACTTTTATAAAACCTCCTTTTTTTATTGTTTCCGAAAAATGCTTTAAAGAAAAACATTAACGAATGAAATTGCAATTATTGGACTCATTTCAAACACTTCCTTTCTGTACAATCTTATTGGTTTATCGTTTTATGGTTGGAGCTTGGTTGGCCGTCGATTATTAAGCTGGAGAAATTTGTCAGGGTTTCGGTATTAAATATTCCAAAATTGTAGGGGAGTTATTTTATTCTTGCCGATGTTTCGATTTAACTTATAAGTCATCATCAGGGCGATAGTGACGTATGGAGCGATCTCCAAGGGAGGTTTAAGGTCATATCTCAAAATGCTATCTCCAGTTTGTAAAAAGAGTGATTTACTCTTTATCCCGTCCAAGAACGAAATATGGGGTTGTGTGTAGTTTGCACAACCACTGCGTGACAGATGGTTAATTTCTCAATATAATTTTTAATTATGAACTAAAAATTAATTGGTTGATTGAAAAATGTGTAATTTTAAAAAGTAAGATTAATTACAATTTATTAGTTTACTTTGAAATAAATAGTGCGACCTTCAACCTTTAGCAACTGAATGAACTCAGAACATTAAAAGAAAATATTTAATTAATTAATTGCAAAGGAGAAGTTATTTTGTATAAAAGCTATTTCAATTCAACCGCGTTCTTCAAAGATTTACTTTTATTGATTAATGAAAAGAAGATATTAATCCCTTAGCCAAGAGAAGCCGACGAAGAAACATTAAAATTATATATTATATTACATTTTGTTATTGATGATTTCGCATTACAGCTGACCTCAGACCGTCCACGTATTTTATCAGAAAAGTGATCTCTTCACTTCACAAAGCAATTTATCTAGAAGAAAAGGAAATATTGTGTAGTTTGTTTAAATCCGGTATCAGGGAACTGGTTGAACACTTTTGAAATATTGAATAATTTCACGGTTATTATTCCCTGTAACATTTGAATAATTTCAAGGTTTTGAAAAAAAAAATATCGTGAATCCCCTCTCAAGATATTCCTACCAATGCGTTCGGCACATATTCTTGATAATAAAAAAGAGGATTCTCGGTGCGCTCCCGGTAATGCTCAGCCCTGTCATTCTTCAATGAAGGGGGAAAATATATGACGGCTAGAATGGTAGACTGACCACACACTTTGACTAGTGTGAATCGCAAATAAAGCCATCTAAAAACATGTTTCTCTGCTCTATCCTTTATGGCTTTTTATTAAATAAAAATAATTTGGTAAATACATTACTAAAAATATGTATTAGCTTTTGTATGTATGCATTTCTTGGATCTATGATCAAACCAAAAATAAAAAATGAATTATAAAGGTATGGAACCTTAAAACTCAACAGTGAAAATCTACTGATTTCTACTTTTTTATTTAATAAATTATAATTAAATTGATTACTATAACAATAATTGTAACCACTCGCTTGACTCATACCAATAAAAATCACAGGATTATTAAAAAAAAAAAAAAAATCGTTACTTAAAAGCTGCGTATAATAAGCGAATTCCTCAATATTGCAGTTGATGAGAATTTTAATAGTACCCAAAATTATAGAATATATCTTACATCGATTAATAAATCTACGTTGATTTTTATTAATTAAAACTTAATTACTTGATATTACGCGTGTATCACTTAGTGGTTTGATTATTTTCAATAATGAAATTATTATTCTGCAATTGAATTTCTTTTTAAGCAGTCTAATTAAAAAAAAAAAAAGTAATAGGTTTATAATTTTTTTTCTGGTTTTTAATCCCACGTAAATTTTACGTGGGATTAAATTCTACAAAAAAATATTAACAAAATTAAAATTTAAAAGTAAATAACGAGAGTCATTTAATCAGCTTGACAATGTCGGCTCCTCCGAGCATAAGACGATATATTTGTCGGCCTCGGAGGTTGAACTTTCGACACTAGTGCGGGGAATTTAATAACTTATCAGGCTGCTCCCGGTAGCATAAATGGAAAATTCATGGCCCGGATAGCAGGAGATCCAGGTTCTTGTCCTGGCTGGGACAGTTAGATTTTATTATTATACACTAAAAATTGTTCAAAAGTAATAGGGTTCGTCAAGAATTGGATTACTCTGATTAAAATCAAGTGGAAGGGGAAGTTCCTCAAGGTAGTGTGCTTGGATATATCCTATTCATCCTGTACACTGCTGATAACCTACCCTTTTAAGTACTCTCCTAGCTCTATTTAAAGATGACAAGGCTATCCTATCTCGATTGGTTGAGAGATGTTTGTTTTAAAAAAATCGAGTGTGATACTTTCTGTATATATAAACACACACACATATAAATTGGTTTTTGAACGCCCTAAACTCCTAAAATAAAGAATTCAATATAACATTTAAGCTTCATTTAAGTACAATCAATTATTATATTCAAAGAGAGTTTATTATTGGTTAAAATATACTGACTGAGGGAAGCGAGGGGGATGTAAAGAGAGACCAAGTAAAAAAATTATTAATGATGTTGTAAACGTAAGAATATCAATTATTAATTATATATATCGAACATTCAAGAGTAAAATATACAACACTTATATGATAAACGTATATTGAGAAAAATATTTAATATTAAAAATAATGCTGCAAATTTGCAGCTACGATCAGGGATGAATGGAAGCACTTTTCAAAACATTCGTTATGATACGGGCTTTCTAGGAATCTGCAAAAAGTCCGTCAAGGTTTTTATTTTTTTATTCTTCATAAAAAAAAATTAATCCAATTTTAAAGTTAAAAATATATTTTCCTTAATGTCATTTGCTAACGTTTATATCTTTATATATTTCTTTCGTATTTTAAAAAACCCATTCATGTCATGAATCGCATGATTTTGTTATAGCCGCATTCCTATATTTTGAGGTATTTTTTCTTTAAGGACACAGAAAAAAATTTCACAGGTAGTGTGACGGTTTGATAGATGGTATTTTTAGTTAGATTAACTAAAAGTTGATATTTATAAATATTCAATGTGGGTTTCTTAATCATGAATTAACTCCTCTGTGCCCGATCAGAAAATCCTACACAGAACACCCTTCGTTCAATCCGAAAGCCAAGCCGACGCAGAACCCACAACGATTTGAATATGAGTAACTTGAAGGTGAATCCCTGCATATCATTGTCGCAGGACAGATGTGAGTCCACAGCTGCATACATATGTATGTACATATGCAAATGCATAGGAGATTTCAATCGGTATTTTGTTTTCAATAAGACCTTTTGGCTTTGACAAGGATCGCGCTTTTGTAATTAGCGCAAATTATTGTTCAGTCATGATGGTCGACATTGAATATAAATCATATTTGTGGGAAATATCAAGACGTCTACCTCAGCACTGTATGGTTTGGTTACCTACAATAAAAATTATAGATTTTAACAATTTTTAGTGCAAGGGAACAGAATAAAAAATCTAACTGTCCCAGCCAGGACTCGAACCTGGATCTCCTGCAATCCGGGCCGGTGCATTTGCCATTTATGCTACCAGGACAAGTCTGATAAGTAAATAACGAGGGTCATTTAAACAGCTTGACAATGTCAGCTCCTCCGATTATAAGACGATATATTTGTCGGCCTCGGACTCTCGACACTAGTGCAGGGAATTTAATAACTTATCAGACTTGTCCCGGTAGCATAAGTGGTAAATGCACCGGCCCGGATAGCAGGGGATCCAGGTTCGAGTCCTGGCTGGGACAGTTAGATTTTTTATTCTGTTCCCTTGCACTAAAAATTTTTAAAATTTACGTGGGATTAAATACTACAAAAAAATAATATTTATAAAAAGTATTGTTATCCTTTAGGTTGTTTCTGTCCTGTGAAATTTAAAAAAAAAAATCAAAGATGACTCTCTGGCATGCCGTAAGATATAATCTTAGAGCAGAGGGTGATGTGTCCACCCACGCGAATGTAGACAGCTATGGTGGGCGGCGCTTTGAAATTTAATTTCCTTCACTGTCCCAGAGGTCGGGGGATATTATCTTCGGCCTTCAAGAAATGCAAAAAATGGCCGTAGCTAGAGTGTGAAGAGTTATATGTTTGACATCCGAAGGATCCCTCTCTTTCAGATGCCTTCCGATGTTATGATAATATTTTGACAGGAGACAGTCTGTTCCTGGACCTCCAGACGGCTAGACGCCTCCATGTTGAGCATGAGTTATTGACACCTTCAGACAATGGGATCCCATTAAAAATATGTATATATATATTCCATCGAGTGAGAACTTGCTCCCAGGCTCTTCGCATGACGATCGATACAGTATTTCCCAATTGTCTACATGTATTTCTCAGTGCTATTTAGGCGGTATATTTTCTATTGAGAAAATAAGCTATAAATGGCTGTCCTTTACACGCTTCACGCCATACGTAGTTCGCGAAAACTCTCAGTGATTTAGGTTACCTCCCTTTCTAAAATATGCCAAATATTATCTCAATAATAAGACGCAAAAAAAGCGACCGTATGAAGGGATTTTGACTACAGAGAATAATAGGATATATGATAGTCAGGGGCATAGGTCATGAAAGCAAACTATTTTAAGGAACGAATTTATTAAAATATAATTAAATATACTTAATTATATTAAAATAATTGAATAATAATGTACATTAGTACAAATTACAAAACATTTTTACCATATTTTTGAATGGGTATAGTCTTGACCCACTAACTCCCTCGCCTGGTTTTACACATGAAAACAGACCTTTAGTCAACTTTCTTTGGGATTTTTGACATGAGACAAGCAACTGAAATTTGTCTTCCAAGGACAAATAGTTGGGGTTTGGATCTACCTCGACCGAACCCCAACTAAAATCATCTTAGAATAATATCTACGGTCAACAAACTCTCTCTCTTTGTCTTCCAAGTTCTCTTAGTTTTCGGAGTGTGTGCTGTGTTCATATGGTTAAAGAACTGGTCTCCTGAGCCAAAGGTAACAGGTTCAAATCTAACGGTGCACAGTTAGTTTTTTCTTTCTTTCTGTGCCTCTGTTAGTAATGACCCAGAGGATTCCTGGTGTGCTCCTAGGGTACATCCAGCCTTTTATTAGAAACCATTCTTTATTTAATAGGAAACATATAATTCATATGAAGAGGAGAATAAATTCATCCTGAACATATTTCCGCCCTGGGTATAATGATCTATTGACCTGGATCATTCTCTATTCAGCCCTGAAGAAGCCATCACAGGATGTGCGAAAGCTCGGCAACTATCAACAACTTGACACGGTCCAACCCGGAAGAAGAAACCATAAATACATCTGACGACCGTCGAAGCCTACGTGAACATATGACCTGGATATAGTTTTCTTATTGTTAGTTTTCGGAGAATCTTCACCAAATGCCCATTGGACACCATGAGACAGCGGGTATTTAAGCGAATGCTATTACATTTTATTTATAACTAACTTACAATCAAAATGAATATGATTGATAAATCAAATAAAAAACAAATTTAACTGAAATTTAAAATTAACTTTCACCTATCCCTGTGAAGTATTAGATTTTTTGTGATCTTGATTGATCTACTATAATGAGATTAAATTAAGTGTTATATATCTATAAAATAAATATAACTTCGAGAGGGTTATACTTATATCTTTCGGGTTAATCTCCGTAAAACAAATGTGTACACCGTACGAGAAATGTATCGGAACACTGTTGAACTGTTTTTATTGGAATTTGGGATTGAAGTTTTTTCTAAAAAAGTTTTCCTTTACCACGCGCTCGCTGCCCATAATAAACGAATGATCAAAAAATCAAATTCTAAAAACAAGTATAATATATATTTATAGCAAAAATTGCCAATTTTTTTTATATAACTCTGTACCAACAGTAGTTTGATTTCCTGAATATTTAAAAATGTATTTAAGTGAGCCTTTTTTGATGATATATAAATCGAAGAAAATAATTTTCCAAGCATTTCATTCTCTATGCATATTTTTTTTTTTTTTTTCTTTCTGAACTAAACTTGTACTGAACAGGTTTTCACGAAAATATTTGAAGGGTGTTGACCGCATCTAAATGCATGTGCAAAACTTAAATTGGAATTTTTATTTTTTCTAACACTCTTTGTAAAAAAAAAAAAAAAAGAAAAAAAATAGCCTTTTTTATTTTTTTAAAGAAAAGCAAGCAAAGTGCAGAATGGGACCATATAAATATGCCAGCTTTTCAAATTACTTAATACAGAAACAATAACAAGTTATTCAAGAACAATTTATTAAAGATATTCTCATAAAATATTGTGTGCCAAATTTCATAATTTTCTAATCCAATTATAAGGGATTAGAAAGTTATGAAATTTGATTGCTTACAGTTTGGTTTTCTTTAATAATGTCACCATCAATTAAACAATATAAGACTCAGTAATTTTCTTCTCATTCATTATTTCTGAGATTAAACCTAAAATTAAAATTAAAAAAAAAAATCTACTGTTGGAAAAACAAAAAAAATTTAAAATGTAAAAAACAGATGAAAAAAGAGTGTGTATTACAAAATAAATAAACTTGAGAAACCCTTTGTTGTCCGTGTGCAGAAGTAAGAAATAATTTATATAAAAAAAACAACTCTGTTTTAACTGTTTAAATTTTATAAAAGCTCTAGATTGAAGAACTGAGAATAGAATAGATAGATGAAACTAACTACTAAATATGAACAAAGATAATAAAAAAGATCATTATGGACATCGGCCTTAGAGTCTGATTTAGAATTAGGTCGTAAGGTAAGGTCATACGGTAGAATTATCTATAAATAAAAATGTCTAAAATTAATTACAATGTTTTACTTCAATATTCCTATTAGAAAAGAACTTAACTATGGTAATACCGTGAAAAGAGACCATAAGTAAAAACTACTTGACACTAACTCTATCTCAATAATCTTCAACATATAAGTGATGTTATGTACTGATGACTTAAACATTCTGGCATCAGGAAATACCACAGGCGAAGGAAAAAGAACATTCAAGGACACAAAAGGAGCCAAACAAGACTGGTTGACATAAAATATATTAAGGCTTTATTGGAATAAATCACATTATGTAAGCTTCAGTGCTAAAGAGGAGCCATCACATATAGAATTACATAGAGATATGTGAAATTAAAAGGCCAGCTTCGACTTAAGAGTAATTAAGGTCACGTCTCCCCATACTGTAGGACACTACAGAGTGGACATTCTTACAAAGAGTCAATATCGTTAGGACTTATCTGCAGATGACATAAATTTGCGAAAAGCTTCCTGCAAAAATAAGTGTTTTACTGTGAGAAGACAAGGATTCTAAACACACCCTCATCTACAAACAGATTGTGGATTTTCTACAGTATAGTCGGAGTTATTATTGGCCAAATCTTAACTGGAATTCTGAAAGAGTCGGCCTTATAACCTTCACGGACTAGCAGTTTAATAATAATAATAGTACAAGTATAATTGCAAAACTAACTCTAATTTATTGTACAAACTTATGAAGTAACTATTATGTAACTTTCCATAAAAAAAAATTAAATAATAATAAACAACATTATTTACAGTAACAAATAATAATGGAAAACAATGCCTTAATTCAGCAGAGCACATCCCACGAATGCAATTAACACTAATCGCTAATTATATGTTCAAATGGAGACTTTTTTGTTGTTGTTTTTTTTCGACCGTAGATATTATTATTAGATTTTTCTTTGCTGATGTTCGGTCAAGGTAGATAAAAAAAATACAACTTTAAAAAAATGTATTTTTAAAATTATCTGCCAACTATCATGAAAATGTGAACCTAGGGACAGGACGTCCCCTCTCGTATTCATGATAGCCCTGAAGAGGGCTTACAATGTAAGCCGAAACGTTGGCAGATAATTTAAAAAAAAATACATTTTTTTTACATAATAATACAAAAAATTTGTATTTTTTGGATCTACCTTGACCGAACCCCAACAAAAAAAAAAAAGATCAACTAATACTAATCACTAATGTGGCCCATTCTTGGTTGGGTTTAGTGCGGACTGACTTCGATTGGCTGACCCACTCAGAAGGTACTAAAGTCTGAGAGTCACACACACGTCAGCAAGTCCGGGAAATAAGTCCTCTAATCGGCAAGGAATAATACATTTAGGGAACTCTGACAAGATCTTGGGATTGAGATACTCCATGGAGTATCATATGTACAATAAGAGGATTATTTTACACGGTATACGAACTAAATACCAAATATGATAGTAATTCACACTTAATTGTAGATAGTTGTTAAAATAGGCCTATACGAAAAAAGAAAAAAATATATATA
>KZ815670.1:1279381-1306825 GCA_000696205.2 Oncopeltus fasciatus | reverse complement strand
TTTTTTTTTTCAATTCTTATTGGGAAGTGTTGGCAATGATGAGGTCACGCGGCCATTTCCTATTCAGGCGGCGTGGTGGGTTATTAGGATGGGTAATACTAGATAGAGTTTGGGCTAGAGGATTGGGATGCATGGAAAGGGCAGAGTGGAATTTATTAAAACGGGTTGTGATAACTTCTTTTACAAACGGGATTTCAAGGTCATTGTAGAGTAAGGAGTTGGTTACGTAATAGGGTGCATCAACTATGATTCTTAGGATTTTGGATTGGAGGGACTGTATTCTTTGGATGTTGGATGGTTTAGCAGTTCCCCACAGTCAACTATTAATGCAAAAATAATAATTTTACGAAATCAGAAACCTGAAGTGGGTGTTTACCTAATATATTTACCGTTTCTTCTTCCGGGCTGAAAAGAGAATGAGAGCTGTTATTTAAATCCAGGTGTTAAGAAATAAAATAAATAACAGCTCTCATTCTCTTTTCAGCCCTGAAGAAGCCATCACATGATGTGCGAAAGCTCGGCAACTAACAACAACTTGGCACGGTCCAACCCGGAAGAAGAAACGGTAAATACATCTGACGACCGTCGAAGCCTACGTGAACGTTATCTTAATATGTCAAGGACGAGTAGTAAACGTTGTTTTTTTTTTTTTGTTTTTTTTTTTCGATAATTAAGTCCCACTAACTGCGAAATTCCAGAAAAAACTTTATTTGTATGACAAACACTTAATAATTTACAATGTATCAAAGATACATAAGACTGGCACGGTCTGCGGTCAGGACTGGAACATGTTCTGCTTGTCCGGTCAATAAATTTATCTATCTATTGCATAGGGTAGTCTGTGATGTAGTGATTACATTATTGTATTTAGAGCAATAAAACTCAGCACATATTAGTAAATATTTTGAGTTGCACAAAGAAATTGAAAAATTAGGAGGTTTGCCAGAATCGCATTTTTTTACGGTTTAAATGCCGAAATAATTTATTTTTTCTGGTTAAAAGAATATCACATTTAAATGTATAAAGAAAGTCTAAATACGTTATTGTGCGACATAAGACGATTATGAGTTAGTTAGGAGATAGTTTTCAAATATTTGTTAATGAAATTGAACAAATATTGATTAAGAGTAATGAAACTCAACTAAGGTTGGTTAAGAGTAATGATATTCATTTATAATTTAAACAGAGTTAGACAGACCTTGATAATATATCACGTTTAAAGGTCTAGGTAAACAGACTTAAGACCATTTGAAATTAAGATTGAGAAGTAGACCATAGAGATAAACAATTGAAGAGATAGTTTGGATTCAGGTCTTTAATGGAACACGAACTGTACCTTCAACTGCTTCCTGAATTAGGCGAATTTTTCTAATAAATAAAATATAACGCAATAAAATATAATAATATAAAATATTCACGTTGCTCACATGACTCGACTTTGTAAAAGTCTATAATTTTTTTTCGGAACCTACAATATAGAAGCTAAATATAGAAGAAAATATAAAATAGTGAAATTTGTAAGTCTCAAGTTCCCCCTTATAAAAATNATATATATATATATATATATATATATATATATATATATATATATATATATATATATATATATATATATATATATATATATATATATATATATATATATATATATATATATATATATATATATATATATATATATATATATATATATATATATATATATATATATATATATATATATATATATATGTATGTATATTTAGAGCTAAAGTTTATATAAGCTCTCTTTCGTCCGCAATTTTCAAAATAAAGAATTTATCTTCAGCATTTCTTACATTCCATAACTCGTTTACGTAAAACGCAATGAAAATTGCTTGTTAGGGAAGAAATTTACAATTATGTATAGTTACAATGAGGGTGGACTTACCCCTCTCTACCTCCAAGGGGATTCTAGTGCTTTATCCAGCTTATAAGACTTGCTTTTTACTCTTATTCATAATTTGCCTTTAGTCTAGTTAGATATTACTTTTGGAAAAAGAATCGCTTGAAATGATAAATATTTATTAAAAATTGAAACTTTACAGAATGCCACTACAGAGGAAGTAGAAATATGGAAATCTACAGTAATGTTCAATCAGGTAGCTATAAAATACTTTCTTTTTTTTTTTTTTTTGTATATAATTGTATGAAATGTAGTTTTCATTTCTAATGTAAGTGGATCGGAAAGTAAGCAATTGTTAGAGTTCCTTACTCCAAACAAACTAATCTATTATTTAAAGGGAATTTACTCACTTTGACTATGCCAAGGTTAAATATGTGTATGTGTGTGTGTGTGTGTGTGTGTGTCTATCAGCACTCTACAAGAACTGTTTAAGTTTTTCACACATAAAGTTGGCTTATTGCTTTTAACACCAAATGATAGACTTAATTTGTCAACAGCTGAAATTGGTTGAGGGGGGAGGGGTTTAGAAAAAAAACTGAAATCTATTATTAGCGTTACGAAATATTATAACGGGTTTTAAAATATAATTTTCAAAACATTTATATTATATAACATTTTTTTTAAATGAAAATGAAAAATTTTAATTCGAGAGTTTTCCGAGCCTCCCCTTTTAAAAATATATAAATTAAATTCTATATTCGGGATTTAGTTAGCACATTTTTCAACGGATTTGTTTATTTTGTTTAAATTGAATAAGAGGGCAGTTAACAGGGAGACCAAATTGAATAATTAGTGAAGTTTTGTTAGGATTCGGACAACATTGTCACAGCCTTGACCGAACCCCAACAAAAATTTCTCTATTAATAATCTCTAAGGTCAAAAACTAATCATGTGTTATTAGTGCTAAGAATATAAAAGAAATGAAATATAATAGGTAAAATTACACTTTTTTTCTCATTTGTACTAAAGGCAAGTGCATATAAGAATGATATTTTAAAGTGAACTGGGATGGTGAGCGCCTCAATGCACAGATCCGCTTAATATTTACCTAACGCTAACCTCTGGGACAATAGCTTTTGCTTTCTTCCTTATTTCGTTCTTTTAAAGCCATTATAGAAGTTCATTTTCATTTATAGTCACCTAATGAAATATAGGAAATCAGCTTAGTTTAGGTTATTTGTTTCTTTGTTATGTGTATTTAGGAATTTGGTAAACAGAACTCTGTAACTTCACTAATTGGAGCTATTCAACACATATTGTATACATATATACACATAAATAGATCGCTTACACATATTATATACGTATTATAAGTACATTAACACATTAAGAAACAGTAAAAAAAAACAAATTAAAACTGAATCCCCCAGGTAGGTTCCATAAGGGTTATCCTCACGATCAATATTGTCAATCGCATGAGTTAAAAAACGGAAACATTAGTTTTTGGGTTTACCGACTTGGAAAGTACCAAAACAAATATTCATTATCAACGAGGCTGAAAAATTCCTGTGGGATAGATCAAATTTTACGTCTCTAACTATTGCTTCAAAAATATTTCAAGGCCATCTCATGTAAAGTTTTTATGCAGGACTTATAGTGTGACAGTTTAAAAAAAAATGATATTTTATCATTATGGAGAGTATGATTATGAGAGTGTAATATGAAAAATATTTACTATGGCTCAGAGAAGCTTGGATTGGAAAGTCTGGATTTCAAAGATATTAGTAGGTTTGGAAATCCCCGACAGTTCATGTACAGTCTTAGTATAGTACTAATACAGTAAATTTGGGGGGCGGGGGGGGCTGTTCGTATCTAAGCTAATGTCTCTGAAGCACAAGGCCAGTCAGACGAGGATTGTCTCCACCCCTGACTAAGTTTAAGTCCCATGATGGCTAAGAGTATTCGATTTCAACTGATTCATCCGATTGATGCCTTTGGTATTTCAGGACGAGAGCGACAGTTCTGAAGAGGATGCGGCTGGAGAAGTCCAGACCTTCCAGAAGAGCCTGCTGAAGGATTCCGTACAGCGCTCACCTTCTCTGCTCCGGAGGCTTCTCGGTAAAATCAAAAAGGCCAAGCGGTGTCCTTAGATACCCTTTTACCTTTCCTCAGAGTAAATACTCATTACCTTCGATATTTCTTAGTCATTATTTGTATGGCTGCTAACTAGTGCTTGGAGCACGGTTGTCTAGTGCTTGGAGTACGGTTGTCTAGTGCTTGGAGCACGGTTGTCTAGCGCTTGGAGCACGGTTGTCTAGTGCTTGGAGTACGGTTGTCTAGTACTTAAGGTATTAGACCCCTGAGCCAAAGGTCTCAGGTACCAAAGCTGACAGTGCACAGTAAGTTTTTCCCTCTCTGTACTCCTGTTTGTAATGGTCCAAGGGACTCCTGGCGTTCTCCTAGGGAACACCCAGCCCTAATTGGGTACCATTGTTCATTGAATGTGGGAAAAATCAGGCGGCCAGAACGGTGTTCTGAGCACATGCCTTCTCTGGTATGCCATGGTTACAGAAATAATACTTCCTTTACATGTATTTTATTTTTTTATTTATTAACGAGTGTTAAGTTTCTTCAACAAGGCACTTGGGAATTACCGTTATTTTAGTAAAAGGCCGTCAAGATTTAACAGCCTGAAGTTAACAATTTCAAACGTTTCATTAAAGATATATGCTCAAGGAATAATTAAATCTTACAAATCGGAGAATTTGAATGAAAGTTAACTGATAGCTGAGGCACTTAAGGAGTAATTAAAAGATGCTCTGACCCTCCAAATTAAATTCTTAAATATTTTCTTCGTTATGCATATTTCGTAAAAATTTTTATCAAACTTAAATGTTTAAAAAATTCGTTTTAAGCTCATTACACATTATAAAATTTTTTTATAACTCCATTAACGGGGAAGTTGATGATTATATTATTTTTCTCTTCAACAAACCTTCTTTTCCCACTTACCCAAATTCTTTACAAAATAAAGTTAATAATTAAAAAAAGAAAAAGTCTAAATTATAATCGGTTTCTATATTTTACAAAGTCCGTCAGGCAGCAGCAGTGCCAACTAAGGTCTTCAGTATTGTATTTGATAAACATTTTTAAGTGAACTTTTCATGACATATATATAAACATCACAACAGCTATTTGATTTATGACAGTTACATAAAGAAATAAGACGCCATTAAAAAATTTAAAAAAATAAGTAAGAATCTAAGAATCGAACAAATGGAAGTGGTTAAATTTAGTTTAGAGTAAAAGAAACCCAACACAGATTGCCTTATCATAAAAACAATACCTGTATATAGCGCTCCGTCTTTCCAACTATAATATACGAGTTGTAGCGGTGTAACCAGTGATCAGTACACACCTGTATATAGCGCTCCGTCTTTCCAACTATAATATACGAGTTGTGGGAAGAACTGAGATCTCAAACTCTACATACATTTGCAGTGAAGTGTCAGTGACATGTGAGTGCAGTTTCAGCTCGAATCGTTGCGAGGATCACATCTAAACAGTGAGTATTTTTGTAGCTGTTACCCTTAGCACTGGGGTCGACAGGGGAAGACCTGTCCGGCCCCCACCTCGCCGCGCTAAGCTCTCATAGCCTCCCTTGTCTCTATGCCTGTAGAGTAGGAGTCTCCGTTCCAGACTCTTAACCCAGTTTCGAGACTAGGCCACACTGCTTTTTTTGTTTCCTTTTATAAATTAATGATTAAATTACGGGAGGCATTCATTAACATCAGGTGATTGCTAGTGGAGGGCGAAAAGGGAAGGGTCGTGGTGCACCCATGACCCCTCCTCAAGACAAGAGGCAGCATTCCGCCAGTAGCACACCGTTGAGTAGCACCGCCACGCCCCAGCACCTCTCAAGGAGTGACCATCACACCCCCCGCCAACAAAGTGACAAATAGGAATGAAATCCTATCACCTTTCACAACTGTCAATCCTTTTAAGCCTCTTCAAAACATTACTAGAGAGGAGATGGAAACCGCCACCCAACTTATACCCCGACCACCTCCCACTTTTGTCAGAAACGTACAAAACTTTTGCTTAATGTGCACTCAACTCGATGAGCGAGTCGGCCGCGGAAGATCCATAAACTACTTGGAGAGGCGACAGACATTTACTCCTCATAATACACAAAAGCCTAATTCAGTCAAAAATAAATTATAGCTGCATTTTTGCATACCTGAAACAAATTACCTTTTGTAGTAAAATTCCATCAGCCATGCAGGGATCCTATCAGCTACAAGTGCGTCCAGAATAGACCCTGCTTACCAGTCTCTCAAAGCTGATATTTCACTAGCCGACGAATCCCCCTCATAAATACACCCGTAAAGCATATCACGTGGAAGAACAACGCATCTTCGGCTACAGGACTGCAAATGTAATAAGTACTTACCTCTACCCCCTCTAGGAGGTCCTGAGGAATGCTAGAGCGCCTTCGACTGAGCCCTGCAGAGGCAGAGGTAAAAAACGGAAGAGACCAATGTTGTTCTTCGAATATGCCTCTTCAGACAAACCATATTAACCGAAGGATTCAAACTTAGGGGTTTTCAATCCTCTACAACTAAACAGTGTACTAATATGAACTTGCCATATTTCAGAGCAGAAATACAATCTAGGACTAGAATGTAATGAGAAATTTCATCCCAGGATAAAGGTTTTAAACTAGCGCTCATTTCTGGGAAAGATAATGAAGCAAATCAAGGGTCCAAATTCCACCTTCCTCCCTCTCTCTTTCTCCATTATTTCCGTTTTTCTTACAATTTTTTGACCCTTTCCCCCCCTTTTTCGCTCCATTCTCTCTTCTTCCTCCCTACAAGGTCACTCCCTCACTTCAACCCCCCACACACTTGTAAAACATGTACAACTCCCCTCTCACCCCAAAGATGTACGTAATTATTTGCTTGTGTCGATATTTCTAATTTACTTTGATAAAAAATGTCAATATTATTAATTTTTCTTCCGATTAGAGAAGTTTATTTCTGAAAAAAAAATAGACTTTTATTTCATTAAATGTACTATATAGTGATAATATTTTTTTCAATATTTAATTATAAAATTAATGAGATAAAAATCTCAGTATTGTTGTTATAAATTATATATCTTGAAGTAATAAACAATTATTCTTCTGCAGGCGCAAAAATGACAGTAAATAATATCTCGAAAGAAAAGCTGCTGCAAGAGGGAGAATTGTCATTGATGGTTACAAAACCAAAGAAAAAATTGCTTTTAACATCAGGTTATAAGGAAAGAAACTGCAAGATCTTTTTAAAATATAAATATACAAATATTCGACAAATTAAGAAAAGTCGATTAGCTTTTATATCATCAAAATCCTCTTCAGCTGTAGAATACTTAGATAATAAGAAAAATGTATTTCCTTTCATGAGTGAAATTAACTACATTTTAGGCAAAACGAGTTCCCATTCATGCCAAGAGATATTGAACACAGATTTCAAGAATAAGGCTAAAAAAGAATGGAAAGTTTCATATATAAAGAATGTTTTTAACAATTTCATAAGAAATTCCACTAGAAAGAAAAATTCTTTTGAATTATTCTCAAATCTGAATAAAAATGGAGATATAATTCCTTTACTGGACCTTATTATATATTTAACTGCCCAAAACCCAGATCTAACAAATGGAGTAATATTTAATCTGTGCAGTGCTGACATAACAGATACATTTTATGTCACTGTAAACTATTCTAGCCTCAAGAGTAATTTCTCTTGTTGTTGTTGCAAATGTAGTCAAACTATTAAAGTGAGGAAAAAGGATGCAAAATTATATGCTGATTCGTTTCAATCAGATTCTGAAATTTCAGAAGAAAAAATAATATCGAAACCAGATTATGGGAAATCACAGGAAAAAATAATATCGAAACCAGATTATGGGAAATCACAGGAAAAACGAATAATTAAACCAATTCTTGAAACCTCAGAAGGAAAGTTAAAAAGAAAAGAAAAGAAGCCCAACAAAGGAAAAAGAAGAAGACGAGTGAAAAAACAAGATTCACATCACAAGACAAAATCTAAAAAAACTCTTTATCATACTCCTCATTTTATTAAAAGGTCAGTCGTTAAAAAACAAAATGATACTTTAGCAAAAAATGAGGTTCTAATATCCGCACAAAAAACTTCTGACAACAAAAGATCTAAGCCTCTTTTTCATTCACCCATGATGATAAAAAAATTCACACCTCGAAAAAAGAGTAAAAAAGAGAAAGATTCAAAGCCAATAAAAAAAAAGAAAGAAAAAAAGACAAAAAAAGGATTAGAAGAAGACATCGGCAGTAAAAATGTGAAAAAGAAAAAGAAAAAAGATGATAAAAATAAAACTCCAGCAAAAACCAAAGAAAAAATAGGGTCTGCAGAATTGTTACATGATATTGTGCCGCGTAATTCCCTCTTTTATTCTCCACTATCACTAAGAAAATCCGACAAAAGAGAAGGTAAAAAACGACGGTTAAAGTCAATGAAAGAACCAAAACAAAATGTAAGTGTCGACAAATCATTTCTTTCAAAACCCTGTGTGGACAATGACATTGTGGAACAGATTAAAATAGATGTTGAATATGGTAGCAATAATTGTAATGCTTTTTTAACTTCTATAAGCTCTAAGGAAAAAAGTGGGAGCAATGAATTAAAGTTAACGGGAAATTCTATTTTGCTTCAGGTGGTAACAAAAAAACCTACTTTAAAAGATTCCACGACTATGACATCATCAATTACATGCTTGTGTCGGCCAGCAACATCCAATATGAATTGGCCAATCAACAATACTGAAGTTACAAGCGCATTTTATGGTTTGTTTTATGACATTGGTTTAAAGAGAAAAAAATACCAAAGGTATTTGGGGAAAAATAATAAACTGAGTTTATATAAAGGTGCCTCAGACCAAAAAATAAATCCCTTACTTCAAAAAAGTCCTGTAACATGTGGTTTATACAAATTAAAAAATGTCAATTCAGTTCCTTTAACTAATGCCGCTAGAATGAAGCAAAATATAAAAAATTCTACGAAGAACTGCAAGTATGTATATACTTCTAAGAATCAAAGACAACCAGTCAACAATGAAAAACTTTTAGTTTTGAATAGGGAGATTAATGGTAGAGAATATTCTGCAAAGAATCTCCATAAAAGTTTTAGCTTGCCGCAATGCGAACTAGAATTAGAGCAAAACGAAGGAAGTATAAATTCTACTTTAGAATTAAATATCCAAAAATGTACCTTTGAAAAAGATGACACAGTCGAGAGACTATTTTTCACCAATAACTTGAGCCACAGTCAGGACTGTCTTAGATTCAGAGAATCAAGTCAAATGTGCGCTAAACAAACTTGTCTTTCTGCGATCCAAAGACATTCTGACAGCAGCGAAGAGAATGATAAATTTAGTATTGGAAAGAGATATAAAATTGAAAATGAAAAGTTCACTCAAACCTCACCAAAGAGAAAAACTTTTTCCAGAAGTGTTAAAAAAGGTAGGACTTTGGATGGTTCACTCTCGCCATTTGTGTCCTTAAAAAAGGAAGCACATTCTTATCCAAAAATGAGTAAAATATTAAATCTTCACCTTTCCCAAAACTTTAGCGTTTCGACTGATTCGGAAAATGAAGATAACATTAAAAATAATGAAACTTACATTCAGAAAAATAGTTTGGAGCAATTTAACTCAATTTATCCTGACGAAAGATTGAAACACGTAAACAAAGAATCTGTTCATTGTTTTGAAACTTACTGGAATACTGTTGGACATGGTTTAAAGTATGACGACAAAAATAATGGTTTATTTACTCAACAAAAAGAACTACCAATGACGAACCATAAAACAAAAGATGATTTTCCTAGAGATGTTATTTACCACAAAACAATTCAGTTTGGTAATTATAGTGATAAAACTCAAAAGCATAATCTCACTAATCAGAAACAAGAAAATAGAAGAATTGAAGACAATTCAATAATTAATAAGGGCGGAATTCTAAAAAGTTGTGGAGTACAGACAGAAAATATTCCTGACAGTGAATACCCATTTATTAATAAAAAGGACGATGGATTTTACGCAATTTCCATACCATCTTCTGGTCAAAGTCTACAAAAACAATTCAATTCAAACCATTCAAAATTGAACAAGTTCGCAGCACACAATTTACCTACGTTTAAAGCAATAAATGATGCACAAAATTACAACTTGAGCTTACAGAATGAAATCGTAAATCAAAACAAAAAGGAAAAAAATAATAGCATTAATGTTAACAATAAAAGAGAATTAACAATGAAAGATGGTAGAAGTCCTACAGGAGTAAAAGCTTCAAATAATGATGAAAACCCGATAAATCTTTTCTTAGGTAGTACAAATGACATGGCTAAATGTGCTTTCGTTTCAATATCAAATGTAGAAAAAGTAGTGATATGTGGGCCGGATTGTAACAATTTAGCAGGAGTTCAACTTTTAGATAGAACAAAAAAATTTGAAGACTCTGCAAAAACACCTGAAGAATATGTTCAGTCTTTGCAAAGATTAGATCAAGAAGAGTCAGAATTTTCACCCACGTTGGAGAATATAGAAAAAAATGTAGAACAATTATCGGAAGGCAGAGTGGTTCAGGAAATGTTATCTCAACAGACGCAGACAATCTCAAGAGCTTCTTTGGGGGCTCAGTTAGATGAGCTTGAACCTGTTGTAATACCACTAACAGGGAGAAAAATTTCTGAAAAATCGCTTCAATCAAATTTAGTAGACACGACAGGTACAGAATTTCTTGTTCAAAAGCAACCTTCTACACGAAAATCTCATGCTTCTTCAAAAATTGAATCAGTGGAATTGGCTGAAGCGTACGAAAGAATCTCACATGTTTCTCCTGAACAAAAAGCATCTGTAAAAAGTCGAGCTCCTCAAAATGTATCGTTTGAATCTCCAGAAGCAGAATACAATGAAATTACAGAAGAACCAGAGGAAACCTCGTATTTGAATTCAGGGAGACCATCAATGAAAATAAGAGATTCTCATCAACCAGAAACCAATGAAATGGATAAGGAGATTGACAGAATATCAAATTTCACTTCAGGAAGTCAATCAACTGTGCGAAGTACACATTCTCCGAAGTCGTCACTGATCTCTACAGAATCAGAGCATCCGGAAATTGCAAGGTTAACAGGAAGGCAGCCATCTGTAAGAAGTCGTCGGTCTCAAACGGCGTCATCACTCCATGGAGAAACAGAATATGCAGAAAAAACTGGGCTGACAAAAAGGCAGCCATCTGTTCAAAGCCGTCGTTCTCAGAAGTCGTCAACGCGCTCTGCAGAAATAGAACGGCAAGATAGGTTTTCTGACAGAATCTCACATCGCTCTTCAGAACGTCAACCATCTGTAAAAACTCGTCAGTCTCAAAAGTCGTCATTGCCTCGTGAAGAAACAGAGCATCCAGAAATTACTGGGCTAACAGAAAGGCAGCCATCTGTAAGAAGTCGTCGTTCTCAGAAGTCGACAGCGAGCTTTGGAGAAATAGACGACCAAGAAATGTTTTCTGACAGAATCTCACATCGCTCTTCAGAACGTCAACCATCTGTAAAAACTCGTCAGTCTCAAAAGTCGTCATTGCTTCATGGAGAAACAGAGCATCCAGAAATTACTGGGCTAACAGAAAGGCAGCCATCTGTCAGAAGTCGTGTTTCTCAGAAGTCGACAACGAGCTTTGGAGAAATAGAAGACCAAGAAATGTTTTCTGACAGAATCTCACATCGCTCTTCAGCGCGTCAACCATCTGTAAAAACTCGTCAGTCTCAAAAGTCGTCATTGCTTCATGGAGAAACAGAGACTCCAGAAATTACTGGGCTAACAGAAAGGCAGCCATCTGTCAGAAGTCGTGTTTCTCAGAAGTCAATGAGTTCAACAAAAAAGAAGAGTTCACAAAAGTTAGTACCTGGAGAACCTGCTGAAATTGCTGAAGAGCCGGAAATGACCTCGCATAGGCAATCATCTATGAGCAGATCTGGTTCTCGCAGGTCAGAAGACAAATCTCTAAAAAGTACTCGTTCACAAAAGTTAAGTAGACAATTTGCAGATGCAGAGCAAACCGACGTACCTGTACATTTTCCTACAGAAAGCCAGCCATCTATAAGAAGCCACGGTTCTCAAATGCAAGAAGGTTCTTCTTCAAGCAGACAATCTTCAGATATCGTTGAAGAACCAGAAATACATCGCCAAAGTAGAGGATCAGAAATAAGTATGGAAGCTGAAAGAAATTCACAGAAACACCCAGAATCACAAAATATTGCTTCAGGAGTTCTTGGGTCTATTCCGTATGGTTCCAAGCAACCAAAGGATACACAAAGTACTCAAAATTCCGTCTTTTCATCTGAAAGCCCCATTTTTGTTCAGGTAAGGCAAGAAAATACCGTTAGCAAGAAGAGGTTTATATGTTACGAATTAGATGAAAATGGAAAGATACAATCCCAAATTTTATTTCCCTTTAGTTCAAACACTTCTGAAGCGCAAACCAGTACAATTCAGCATTATTTAACGGATGAATTAAACTCAGAAAAAGTTAATAATCAAACTAAACACGATCCATTCCAAGAAACATCTTCTATGCCTTCAAGTATTCATTCAAATCACCGCTCAACCATTGTTGAAAACGAACAATTTCCTAGAAAATCATACCCAAGAAATAATTCAAATGCTTCAAATGAATTCGATGCCACACATTCAAGATATTCAAATCAACATTATCAAAAATGTGCGGTCCAGTGTTCAAATAAATGTATTTGTGGCAAAAACAACAGAACAAGCTATAACTATGTAGGCCAAAGCAATGAGAAGAGAAGAAGTTCTTCATTTGGTAATCATAAGATGTCAATTAGTTCACCATCCCATCACACTAATGAGAGCAAACATTCAACCAGAGAAGTTGTTGATGAAAATCAATGCAGGCGGATGAATGTAGTTTGGAAATGTAAATGTCAGATGGTGAAAAAAGAGAATAACAAAGATACTAAAATTTTAAAAGATGGTACACATTCAAGTAAGGAAAAAGAAGCTCCAGGCCTGAAAAATAAATCTTCACAGAGCGGCAAATCAAAACCAAACACTTTTAATTGCTACTTTGTATACTTACCTGATTATCAATGCATCTATCAATATAAAGATTCAATAATGGTTGATACAAGTATGTCAAATGAAATTAATGCAAAATATTTCCATAGGAAAGAAAAACTGAAAAATATGCAAATAGGCAAAACTTTCAATGGATCTAATATTAATACACTTAGCACAGAAACTGTAATCATTCAAATGGTTTTATTGCCATTAAAAACCCAAAAATCAGTAACGTTTCAAGATGGAGAAAAGAGAAATATGATTCATAAAAAAAATAAGAAGGATAACAGAAGCTTTATTAACTTTCAAAATAATTCTCAAATATTACCAAACTCAAGATCCTGTGATTGTGCTTGTAATCAAGAAAATTTGGATAATTATTTAGATTTCTATTCACAATACAAAAAAAAGAGTACTTATTCAAAGAAAAAATTATCTCTGATGAAAAACGCTTGTAGTAGTATCTTTCCTAAATCTGCAAAGGAACCAATAAAAACCCACAAATCTATATTAAAAAAGAAAACTAAATATTATGAAAGTAAGAGTAATTTTGAACTTCCTAATAAAAAACCAAATGAAAAGATTTATTCCTTCACAAAAAACTATTGTAATAAAGTTGTATGTCCTACTAGAAAAGAAAACTTATCCATTAAGTGGGGAAAACAACAAGAGGATGATAAAAGACAGATCCTTGAAAAAAATAAACAAATCAGAAATAGTTGCGTTCACCAAAATAGGAAAATAGGGCAAATGAAGTGTAGAGAAACTGGTACACAGGTAGATATCAAAAACACACATAGATGTTGCAATCATATTAGGAAGAAGCGGAAGCATGTGGATTGCTCAGTTTGCCCTAGGCGAATTGATGAAGTGTCGAATACTATAGATAACTATAATTCATACAATGATCAGAACTATACAATTTCAGGGTTAAAAGGAGCTAGTCAGGAAATAACAAGTAATGGTGGGAGTTACCTTCCATTGAATAGTATTAGTCCTCATCTGAAAACCAGAGAAACTGGAACTCTCACAGATTTTGATCGTCTCCAAACAAACATGAAAACAATAGAGGAAGCTTGTGAGGCCACAGCTTACAGTGCCCAAGTAAATAATAATAATGTACTTTTGAAAGGGATCTTAGAATTTAAAGAACCAAAAATGGAATATAATAGGTCCAGACAAAATTCTAACTTCAATTCACCACGTGAAAACACTCTCCATAAAAATTTCAAAAGGGAAACTGTACACTTTTCGGGAACATTAATGTTTGAAGACAATACTCCAAGAGATAGCAATTATGGTTCTTTATCTGCACATATTTTACATCAAACACTTACACAGCTTTTAAACAACAGTGAAAAAAAGGAGGAACATATGAACTGTAACCTTGATGATGGGCCCAATAGTAGAAAAGATTATTCTGCTAAGTCAAGTACTTGTTCATCAGATTCATTAAGAAATGAAGAAAGCGATTTTTCGGACAATCATACATCAGAAGCTCCAAATCAAAGAATAATAGCTTCATATCCCTATGATGGGAGATCTCAAATAGAACGTATGGGGAAATCAATAGTTGTGACCAGTGAAGAATCTCAGGAAAGTGTTGGTTCTCAAACGTCTGATGTTGAAAGCTGTGATGATTACATATACTCAACTCTTGGTGTTAACAATTACTTAAAAAAAAGTAATAAAGATAGTAGTAGTGAAGAATATATTTTTAAAAATGACTTTCTCCACAGTAAAACTTTGATTAATTCAATGAATCCGTACATGACATCTGACAGCTCTGATACTAATTACTTGTCAAATGCCTTACTAAAAAGAGCCTTTAAATCAAAGAATTATCAAAGTCGATCTGGAGGGGGCTCATTCAAAATTAATTCTATGTGCATGGACAGTGAGAGCAGTGGTTTGTCTGATGATTCAGTACTGTGTTATGAATCAAATTTGTCGTTTTTTGATCATGAGTGAATATAATCCAAAGAAGATATCAAATGAGAGGATATTATATAAATGGTATGTTGTCTAATAAAATAGAATATAATCAACTTCTTTTTTTTTACTCAAACGAGTATTAATTAAATAATGGGTAAGAATTTTATGGTTATTTTATCATTGTATTGCAACAGTTGAGTAAATATATCATAGAAATATATTCAATGGTTATTTTCAAGATTTCACAATTAACTTTTCCTAGATTAGTTTGTATTGCCATCACTTCAGGAATTTTAAAATTTTGCATTAAATGCCTGGCACTTTAATTAATACTTTCTATAGAGTCTGGGATAAACAACTTTTGATCATCCCATATATTGTCAGACACTGAATTAAATGCTATTTATTTTCATTAAATTCTTTGGACTCCGATTGGCAGGAATCTAACATATTTTTTTTTTATAACCTTCATTTATATATTACATTCTGTTTAAAATAAATAAAAACATTTTGTAATTTGATAACAATGAATAATAGAAAATAAATGACATTAATGAGAGTCACACGAGAGGAGGTGACTAGTGACATTACTCTCATATTAATGAAATTTAATTTCAACCCCTTCATTATCATAAATGACCCATGGGACAGTTTATTGTTTATTTCTATTTTATTTGAATACTGTTAGAGAATGTATTGCAAAGTAATTAAGGCTGTTCATATCACGAACTAGGTTAAAGCAAATTTTGAATTGGTTTGTAGATAAAATATCTGGTTAGTGGGGAAATGCTCCTACCTAACTTAATCATTAAAATGAGCAACATTCAATTGAATTTCTTACCTATTTGTAAGTTCTTTTGTAATAGTTTTTAAGTTTTGAAAGAATATAAATTTCATTTTAATTATTAATTAGCAATTAACACAACAACCGGTAATTACTTTTTATTAAAGAAATTATATATTTTCAACGATTTTAATTTTTAAACTTAACAATTTAAATTTTGTTTTAAAACTTTTAATAATTCAATTTTATTTTTATGAATTTTAAATTAAATGAAGACGGACAATGGAAGGTATGACAGTTCTATATTCAATGGTGGTGGAAATAACCTTTTAGATTATTTACCTAAAGTTTTCAACTTTAATTTTTCTCACATTAATACTAATATTAATTTTTTTTGTGGTATTTAATCCCATGTAAATCTTAACAATTATTAGTGCAAGGGAACAGAATAAAAAATCTAACTGTCCCAGCCAGGACTTGAACCTGGATCTCCTGCTATCCGGGCCGGTGTATTTTCCATTTATGCTACCGAGACAAGTCTGATAAGTTATTAAATTCCCCGCACTAGTGTCGAGAGTCTGACCTCTGAGGTAGACGAATATATAGTCTTATGCTCGGGGGAGCTGACATTGTCAAGCTGTTTAAATGACTCTCGTTGTTTACTTGACAATGTCAGCTTCTCCGAGCATAAGACGATATATTAGTCTGCCTCGGAGGTTGGATTCTCGACACTAGTGCGGGGAATTTAATAACTTATCAGACTTGTCTCGGTAGCATAAATGGAAAATGTACCGGCCCGGATAGCAGGAGATCCAGGTTCAAGTCCTGGCTGGGACAGTTAGATTTTTTATTCAGTTCCCTTGCATTAAAAATTGTCAAAACTAATAATTTACTACAACAAGAATGAATTCAACAACACATTAGTAAAAGAACTTCTCAATTTACATAAAAGTAACTAACATTTCTTTTGTTCACAAAATCCAAACTTCAACACAATAGAAAGATTTCACTCAACTTTAATCGAACATCATGAGACTTAAAGAAAACAGGAAAAATGAAAAATGATTCAATTAAAACAAAGGTTACTTATGTAATTTTGGTTTACAATGAAACAATACTTCCACTACAGGACTAATACCTTTTGAAATTATTATTATATTTAATACTTATAAAATTATCTAGGAACAATTAACATTTTGCAATGAATAAATAAAGCATTTAAATAACTATATAAGCTAATATAAATAAAGTGTAATAAAAATAATCCAATTTTTGGTTGCTTCTACCATTTTCTAATGGAGCGAACATTATTGACAACCTAGAACAAGCAAGAAAACAATTGACGGAATATCCATTCCTACATTACTATAAACTAGACCTTTTACTATCTCAACATAGGAATACGAAAGAACAATACAATGTAATGTATTAAAAAATTAGCCCTTAAGAACTTATTTTTGTTTTTATGTTTCATCGAAATAACACCTTACAATTATCATGATTTAATTAAGTATATACTCAATTTAATTAATGAAAAATTTAAATAGTGCCTTCCATACAACATAATTTAATGTTATCAATAGACCATTTGTTATAATATATATAAACATATATATTTATATATTAAAATGAAACACTCGCGGCTGCGTTCTAAAGTAATCAAGAACAGGTGGGATAGAGAGAGCAGTGTACACACAAAAGAAAAAATCACAAGAGGTAAAATTTTAGGGGATATCTCGCCCTTCATCGGTGAGGAGTGAAGAGCTAGACTGTGGGGTATCGGAAGGGAAAGGCAATTGGGTTTTCCCTAATCCTCTTACTGTTGGCAATCGATGCCAGGTCTTAAAGTGGCTTTGAGAATGTGGATATGACTCTCGTCTTCAGTTGCAAATCTGAAGCCGCATCGGGAAGTTGTTTAATCACTTGAACTTGGAAAACGTCATTAAATGACTCTGAGCTTACCTTGAATTAGGAAGAGGGGACTGTGGTTCTGAACAGGATGCTCTGTGATTAATTCTGAGAATCAGGGGCATAGTATATTTTCTTACATAAAAAGCAGGTATACACAATTTTTGGATGTGCATGTTGATGAGGATTGGATCTTATATGTTAAGTAGGTGTAGACACTGGAGAACGTATTGCCAGTTTTTATAATTGAACAGGATAAGCATCTGCTTTTGTTAAAAGGCCAAGTACCTTGTTTGATAAATATTGAGGGTTTTGAAAGACAGTTTTTTTCTATTTAGTATATCTTGGAGGGTGGGGGCTTTCCTGTAAGTAATGCCAGGTTTTTATGGTAGTAGGGTGCTGCTGTATGGATTTTTCTGAATTATAGGGAGGGCTTCCTGAATCTTGGTCTTGATTCCTTCTACCCCGGGAAAATATTCAGTAACCAGGTTAGGAGTTTGGGCATTAGGAGATTTAGTTTTAGGTTGGAAGGTTCCGTTTGAAGGAAGGATTTTTCTGTTGAGGAGTTGGGGTGGATAATCCCTTTGAAGAAGAGATTCTTTTAGGGACCCTAAGTAATTCTCTAATGTTTCTTGAGAATTACAAATGCAGTGGCCCCGAGAGGGGAGAGAGTAAGGTAAGGACTTCTTGGTGTGTGAAGGGTGGCAGCTGGATATATAAACTATATATATATATATGTTATCACAAATTAATTATGTTGTATGTAAGGCATTATTTAAATATATATATACTCTCATATTNATACATATATTTTTTTTAAATTTAAATAATACCTTACATACAGCACAACATAATTTAATTAATAATTTAAACATAACATAGTGATTAACTTATCACTATATTTAAATTATGTTTGCTGAATTATAAAAATAAAGTACCTAATTATTGCTAAAGCAACTACTAATTAAATGTTTACTTTGCATGAGTAATTCTTAAGAGCATTAAAAGAATTATTTTTAATTTAAAATTATCCAGTCAACTAAATACTCTAAGATAACCGTTTGCACTCTTTGGAGTACTCAATTATTGAGTATTATATAGTAACTGGATGATCACTTACCTGTAGTAATTTATTAGAAATATTTATATGCATTCTTGTAGTTATCAATCTGGCCAGTTTAAATGTGATGTTTTTATATGCCTTTGATCCACTGACAACTTATATTGCAGTGTAAAATGTACGCAAGTAGATAGCATATCTTATGCTTATATTACACCTTTTTATTTTTATTTTAGTCTTGTGTTAAAATATTTCACTATTTTTTTTTTATATTCTTAGAAAGTTTTGATCAAACCTTTGTTGTTGGTACCAAACAAAATATATTTTCCTTTGTTCGTTGGCCAACTTCTAAAAGGAAATAATTTTTCTTGCACAATAAAAATTGTATTTTATATAAAGCTAGTTTTTATTAAACCCATGGCATTACATAAAATTACATTGCATGGAGGTAACAAATGCATTATTTTGTTAGAACTTAACTACACTAAATAATGTTAAGAAAAATTTAGGCTATTTTTTAAAACTTTAATTGTAGCCCAAAAAATAATTTATATTTANAAAAGTACACACTGGATCTTACTTGTGTGTATCAAGTATAATGGTGATAACGAAGTTCAGTGAAAGTCATGCCTTTCAGGATCTCCCAAAAGGCAAAAGTAAATTAAAGTATTGAGGTCCATCTCGATAGAGGCAATTTAAAGTGTTTATTTCCAATTATTATTTTTATTATTAAGTACCAAGACAATATTTAAACTCATTGATTTTTTGTACCCATAAGCAAAACAAGTAATTTAAAGAGTTAAAAAGAAGTGATCTCCTACACAACTGACATAACAATATACCTTCTGCTTCAGTGAGTGCTTGAAATAAAATAACCTTACCTTACACAAATCTAAAATTATCCTCCTGAGTTTCTCACGGATTTTAAGACTGGATATTCCTTTGATCACCTAAGTAGAATCCTCTGATGAGCTCCCTTCTTAGTTAGCTTTAATTTCATAGAAATTTATATTATGAAAAACCAAGTGACAACCTCATGAAACATGAATTTTGACTAATAGTAACAAGTCTGAAAATTGATATTTTCTAGTAATGACTTTAACTGAAGCATCTCCACCTTGTATTAATTATGAATTAATTTTAAATTTATTTAGTTTCTACTGCAACATATTACTATTATTGTGATAGTATTATATTTAAAATTAGCTAATTTTTTTAATATTTATTTTTTAATAAGGCATTTCAACTATGTAGGGTTATGATTGCCTCAAAAACATCACGAAGACTGTAATTAGTTGCATTTCTGTACCAAAAAATTTTTTAATGAGTTTTCTTTTGTAAATAATGATTGTACTTGTGATATTAAACCCCATGTTAAATTTTATACAAGAAATGCAAAGGAGCCAGAAAAAAAAATCTGGCACCCAAACAGATTAGATAATCTCTTCAGCTCCCCGCACTTTACTCTGACAACTAAAATCATTATTTAAAAAATAAATATAGGAAATAAAGAGAGTCTATAGCCCATAAAGTTAGCTCTGTTGAGTATAAGACAATATATTTGTCTTACTTGGGGGTTTAGACTCGGAGTAAAGTGCGGGGAGCTGAAGAGATTATCTAGCCTGCCTTAGTGGCACAGTGGTCAGCATACTTGTCCGGAAAGCAGGAGGTAGTAAGATTTTTTTCTGACTTCCTTGCATTTCTTGTATTATACTTTCTTTTCTTTCTCTGAAGTAACTTTCTTCCTTCTGCAATTTCATTGCAAAAAAAAAAAAAAAAAATCTTTGTGGAATGATTTCATTTAGAAGTCCAAAGAGGTACATTTAATAGCGAGACCTGCGAAATATACCTAAAAATAGTGTTTTACTTATTTACACCCAGATTTGGTAAAAATAGTAAAACTAAGTTCAGCAAACTTTAAAAATGATACAAGATAAAACCTGAAATTTATTTTTTCATGTTTGTTATTCCTATAGAAAAGTACAAATAGAAAGAAGAAAAAGGAAACAGAAATTACAAGTTCTTAAATATTTGTATTTATATATATATATATATATCTTTAAATCTCTTATATTTATTGAAAGCCAATCAATTACAAAGGTAAATGAAGTGAGGCTATGATATAGCCGGAAATAGGAATAGTCTGAACAAAATAATACATTTATAGAAAGAGAGGGAAAGTTATAGAAGCCAAAAATATGTCTTTCCTAAAGCTTTTAATGATTACCCTCACAATTTACAAGACCTTTACAATGTTTCTACAATAAAAATTTCTCTGGATATTTTTACATTAATGGACAACAAGAATAGAAGTTTTTAACTCCCTTATGTTAAAAATAAAATAGCTTTACAAGTGAAAATATGTATTATATATTTATATATTAAAATGAAACACTCGCGGCTGCGTTCTAAAGTAATCAAGAACAGGTGGGATAGAGAGAGCAGTGTACACACAAAAGAAAAAATCACAAGAGGTAAAATTTTAGGGGATATCTCGCCCTTCATCGGTGAGGAGTGAAGAGCTAGACTGTGGGGTATCGGAAGGGAAAGGCAATTGGGTTTTCCCTAATCCTCTTACTGTTGGCAATCGATGCCAGGTCTTAAAGTGGCTTTGAGAATGTGGATATGACTCTCGTCTTCAGTTGCAAATCTGAAGCCGCATCGGGAAGTTGTTTAATCACTTGAACTTGGAAAANTTCTCTTAATACAAATAACAACAATTAAAAGGAAAATATAATTAAAATGGAATAAAATTTATAAAATAATAACACTAAACAATGAGCTTAATGCCAAAGGAGGCGGGAAGCAATGAAATGTGCCCAAGGCGAAAAGCAAAGCAACATAAGAAAGTTCCGTACTAAAAAATAAAATAAAATAAAAACATACAAAAACAAGAAAATAATAAAATATTGTTTCCTGGAGCCCTTATTTGGGTTTTGTTGTATGGACTTAGTCCTTCGTTTTAGTGCATCTTGTTGACAAAGAGCACCTTCGACGTTCAACAGAATATTTTCTGTCATAATAATTCAATTTCCACTAGCCTCCTAGCACACCATCAAATATATATATATAAAATGAAACCAGAGGTCATCAGGAAACTGAAGGTCTCATTCTAAAAATTTTCATCTTCTTTATTCCCCCTGAAACACAAATCATATCATATGTACATTGCAACATTAATAAACTATAAGTTTCTTGTTTCTTCAGTTTCAATAATATACTGGTTTAGGTATGGAAATTTTATGAAGTCAATGTTTTTCCTAAATTCCAGTAACCACAGTTAATATTTATTCATTTTATTCTTTATTATTTTAAGCATTAAATTAAAGAGATAGGGTTTACTAATGAAAAAAAATTAACCAAAGCTGCGGAGTTATATCTGTAACATCAAGTGTCATTAAAAATAGTTTTTAGATGTAGCGGATATACTAATTAGTTTAACCTAATGCCACTAAATATTCTTTAATTCAATAATATGATAAACTTTATTTTGATAATTTCACATTGAAATTAAGCTGTGTAGTATTCAAAAGTAAAATACAAAAGCATTAGAGGTTTACCTGCTAATTCAAGTTATACTGAAAATAGCTTTTATAATTTCATTTAAGATTATTAAAATGGAGCTAACAAATTAAAATTAAAACAAAATTGAGGGACTCTACCTAAAACCAAAAATAGTAAAATAACTATCAGACATAACTGTTATATTTAACACAGGAATAGCATAAACTAAGATTTCATTAAACATGAACATAGATCAAAGTGGATTAATAAATTTAATCTTGCAACTTGGAGAAAAGAATGAACATAAACGATAAGATCTCTAAGATTCTCTAGATGTTCGGGTGGGAAGAATAGGTAAATAACTCAACATTCATAACTACATTCTTCAATGTATTTTTTTTTAATCTATTATGTTCTAAAAATTTTTTTGCTTTAACACTAATTATAAGGAATATATTGATAGGTTCGTCACCTAAATGTAATCTAAACCCAACCCACACTCATTTGATTTCATTAATTTAATTCAATGTTGTGCTATATAAAGTCTAAATAGCAAATTTTGTTTCTATATTTGAAAATAAGAGAAATTCGGGATTTTATGTACTTATATATTTCCCTAAATATGCATTTGTCTTAAAAATATAAATATTAGAAAATCAAAATCAAAAGATTATAAAATCTGAGTTGAATTAATAAAATTAACCACATCTTTGGACTTATTGTTCATTATCAGTGAAAGATTAAATTTCGTACTAGAATATAATAGAAAATTTATTTTCAAAAAACCAAATATACATTAGAAGTTAGCACATAAAAGAATCACTAAGGCATCATGGTCACATAGTAAAGTAAATGAAGTTTTGAAATATAATTTTGCGTATGGTACAAGCATTGATCAATGTTAAGAAATGAAACTTGCATCGAATAATCATTTTTCACATCTTATAAATATAATCGAATGATGCAGAGAATTTGAAAGGAGGTTTATCATTCTAGAGAACACTAAGAAAAAAGGAAGATTAAGAAGGCAAACATTGGTAACAGAGGGAAACATTTCTGCTGGGAGGAAAATGCTTGAAGAAGACATATCAACAGATAGAAAACACACCTTCAACACTAAAAAAAAAAAAAAAAAAAAAAAAAAAAATTTGGAAAGGAGTGAAGTACACTGGTCAATATCAGGAAAGGAAGAGAGGTGGAATCAGCATTTCAAGCTTAAAAGAAAGCCACAATTTATTTAACAAGTCTTTCTTCAACAACAAGTTTTATGAGGTATTTCAAAATAATTATATATCTCTTAGTATAAGATTTAGATTAGATTTGATTAATTTACTTCATTATTAATAAAATTATTGTATATTTTTCCCTTTCAAATTTAATTATTTATTTTTAGAACAATTTATTCATTTAACTTATCTTTTTATGCTTTTCAAATTATACATTAAATAAATGTAAATCAATGTAAATTTGAACAGACAATTTTTATAATCTCCTCCTGCAAGATCTGATGAGATGTTTTAAAAGTTGCAGAATGGAATGAATTTGAATAACTTGATTTTTATTTAATCAGAAAAGTGTTAAAAGCAAAAAAATTATAAATTTTAATTTTATCGCATTAAAAAAAATTCTACGGGCTTTGGGCTTAGCCTAAAAGGTTTATTGAGGTTTCCCAAGCCTGCACTGCTGGTTCGTTTCGCCATGGGACTTTTAAGTGGTAAAAGAGAGCAACACTGTTTAATTAGAGAGTAATAAGTTATTTTTTGTGCAAGACAATTAAAAAGAAGAAGGGTTTGTATTAGCTGAATAAACAAATTTCTGTTGCCTTAAAATATAACAACTGAAAACAAGTGAGACGTTTTAGAAAATACTATACTAGATAAAATCAATATTTGAAATTTAAGAAACCCTGTGAAAGTGTTTTTTATTAAATGAAATTTTGACTTAGATTGAAGTTAATATGAGATATTATTGACTAGATATAATTAACAAAATAAACACTAAACCCTTAAACTTTAAGTAGTGTCTATTACTATATATATATATATATATATATATATATATATATATATATATATATATATATATATANAGTACATATATATATTTATACATACATACATATAATAAAAAAAGGACGAATAAGTAGAATTAAATACCCTCAAGTCCTCTTGAGTGTGAAGAAACCTCTTCTTTTAGTTTCAGTTTGTGAAGACTGGCCAGCAGGAAGTGTCTGGGTTTTTGATCCCTGACCACTTGCCTCACATGCTGGGCGTAGAGCACTTGTCCATCTCCTCATGTCTTCATCATCCTTTGCTTGGAACAAGTATTCAGATCCATTCGACAATCTACAACATTAAAAAAAAAATTACTGGATAAATTGTTTTTATATTTATAGACATACCTCAAATAAGATAAGAAAAGAGATAATTGACCTTGTGGCGCGTCAGTAAATCAATATTTATTGATTGGTCAGAAAGGGTTTAAGAAGAATGTCTCGTATAAAAAAGAAAAAGAATAAATTTTAAAAAAAAATTATTTAATTTCAATGGGCGAAATCAGTATTAATAATGAATGAATTATAGCTTATAAGCAGAAGAGAGTAATGAGCATGAAAGGAAAGATCACAGTATTTTGCTCAATAATGTCTGGGATGTCTATAGTCAGCTGTTTTATTTGTATATATTTCCCTTAATGTTTATTGATGAAAAATATCAGAACATAAATTTCAGAAAATTAGATTTTCACCATGTTATAAAAACTGGCTCAAACACTTCTTTTGAGTCTTTCATAAATAAATGTTTGGTGCAATTTAGTGCTGGCCAAGTCGGTACTTAATATTGACCTCATTTATGTACTCCTTAACAATATGAGCAATATGTGGTCTAGAGTTTTCATGAATAAACAATGTATTTTACCAATGTATTATTAAATAAATGACATTTATGACATGACATGATATTTGTCATGTACCTTGGTGCAGTCGAAGGGCTCCACGAATCTGAACTAACTCCATGCAGGCGACCCATGAGATGCCACCCCAGAAGATGACAAAGCCTCCACGATATAGCTCCTTTCGGACTTAACAAACAACACATTTCAAAATATCTTCTTTACCTTTTCACTCTTCTGGTCTCCTACAAACTTTACTGCACTTATCAGGAGAAGATAGCACCACTCTGGTCTCATCGGTGAAAAGGACTACTTTCCAGTCATTGACAGGCCTGTTGTGAACCATGGTCAGCCCGATCCAGGTCTTTTTTAATATCCTTCTGTCTCTCTTTTTTAAAGCCATGCGATAGTTGAAAAGTATACCCCTAGTCGATTAATGATATAACATGTGCAAAGGCCTTCTTTGTGCATCATGAATGGCATAATTGTGTCATCTCTATCTAACCATGCCATAATTAGTCAGAAATTTTGAAATTATGGCTACTTGATAAAATTAACACTGATAGTGAGCTTTAGTCAATCGTTTAGCAACCCTAGGTTGATAAGAATGACTATGGTATTAGTGCTCCACAAAATGGGATTAGAGATACCAAAAGTCCTGGAATTGAATGAAATTGTTGTTCTATTTACTTGTCTGATTAGAAACATAAACATAATAATTTTAATTTCAATAAGAAACCTTTGAAATCAATAAATATTAGGGTATTGCATTTATTTTTATTTGGTGTAACACACACTCACATATATACACAAAATACAATTTTGAACAGCCCACATTATTAGCTTCTCCAGTGGAATCAATGAAGATCTGTTTAACTTTTTCAAAAGTTGTGTCATGGTACTAATGTGACTAGTCTGATTTACCTAGCAAAAATTTCATTTTTAATGCCAATGTTTTAGCTTGCAATGAAAACTATCATCAGGGCTGAAGAAATACAATGCTGCTGATTATAAGATCCTTCTATGTTATTACAATAAAATTTTGAATATGAAGGTATGAAATTAAGTAGAAAAAATAATGGAATATCATTACATTAACATTTTATTACACCACGTTCTATATGAAAATTATGTATTTATTTCTATGAAAATTTAAATGTACATTTTTAAATATATTATCTCACACAGAAAACGATGTATTATACGATATATATTATATAATATTATTTTTTGTTTTTCTACATAATTCCACCCCCATATATTTAGTCCTCAAGATGCTTGGTAGTGCAAACTGAAACATTGACATTAAAGAAAAAATTCTAGTTCAGTATTTTTTACAAGACTTGTTTCTTGAATTATTTCTGACCGAGCCTCAACTATTGACAACAAAAGTAAGATTATCCCAAATCCATTGCAGAGCTCTTCATAAAGAACAGTGCGAGGCATTGTCAATTAAAAAATTTTATAAAAGATTATTTAAAAATATAAAATTAAAAAATAAGGACCTGGGCTAAGTAATTGAATATTAAATCAATACGTATGTTCCTAAAAGTTCTTGGTAAATTGATCAAATACTTCAACAACATTTTTAAACTGGAGGGGATGCTTTTATATGAATCTATCATACTAAACATTATGTGTTTGGGACGCCAGGCTAGCTCAGGGGATCCGAACGGGTCTCGCAATCCTGACGCCACGGGTTCAAATCCCGCCCAGGTCAATCTTTTATTTATAATATAGAAGCTTGTCCTGAGCCATGGGTGTTTAAAATGGGGTGGTAACCTGTAGATAGCCCCTCCCTCCAATGACCCTAAGTGGTTGCAAGGGAGGCTAACACATTATGTGAAAAACTGTAGATAAGTAACATTGGGAAATACACTCTTATTGTTTGTTGTTTATTGGGGATTTATGGCGCTCAACTGCAGAGGTTATCAGCGCCCTCCATATTTTATTTAAAAAAAAAAAAAAAACCTTAAGTTGATCTTGTCACAGGCCCCATCCCGACGGACAGAGACAGACAGAGCCCACCCCGCGGCGCCTCGCGGCCCATCATTTTAATAGAATATAAGGTCCGTCATTGCTTTAGGCGACAGCCCTGTGAAAGAGGATGTGCTCGGTTGGACCAAGCCGACCACATCCTCCAGGGCGCCTCATGAGCGCCAGCAAGACGCCGCGGAGAAAGCCCAGCCCACCCCCGCCCACGCCACGACGGGCCTGCATCTTATTGTTTCGCTAAAAGGAAGTCCTTTATAAAAATTAAGCATGATTATTTGTGTTTAATTAATCTATTCGTTTGGTTTATTTGGTTTTTGAAAAGTTATTGAACATTACTATTTGTGTATTAGTTTC
>KZ815670.1:1180576-1204914 GCA_000696205.2 Oncopeltus fasciatus | reverse complement strand
CCTTTTTTTTTTTTCGATTTGACTTTGTAGCTCCTACAATATTTCTTTGGTCAATGAATATGTTTTTGGCGAGTTTCATTACTCAAAACTATATTAATATATAAAAATAAAAGCTTAATAGCTTACTATATTTGGAAAAACTTCTATATTGTGCACTTGTAGGTGATATTCTTATTAGACCAATTTTTCTCATTAACAAACTTAGCCAATCATTTCTTTTAACTAAAATTTTAAATTACAAAACTTATCTGACCGTAATTGAAGGATCTGCGTTAACTAAGCAACTTTCCTATTTTTCATCAAAAATTTACAAAAATAAAAATGAATGACAAATTTGATCTTACAACCTAAAGAGCTGGGTTGCTTACAGGGCAATGGTTATAAAAGGTGAGATCCCTTAAGGAAATTTAATTTGGGAGGGGGGGGGGAAGAGTGGGACAAGGGCTCAACCTTCTTAATTATTATTTATAAATATTTTCTTGAATATATTGAAATTCATATTTTCATAAAAATTATATCAGGAAACGTTAGAAAGTAAAATGTTGCACTCATCATTTGTATTAAATTTTTTGATATTACTTTTGTAAATACCAAATTTAGTATCTATTTTTTTTTAAATATGAGGGCATACTCAACATTTGAAGTTAATTAAATTAAAAATTAATTACCTGGTATATATTTTTTTTTGTAACGCTAATAGTAACAAAGATATTTCTATTTTAAATTTTGACTTACCTTGTTAAATATAAGCTCATATTCGCCAGAAAACGAGCTAACTCTAATCAAAACTCCTTCACTAAATATAAATAAAATAAAACAGTTAATTTTTATGTAAAATACGACTCTGTACCAGATCCTTTTTTTTCTCAACTACATAAATTATTTTCTTAATATTTTCAAAACAATTGAATTTGAAGTTCTCAACATGCGATTCTTATATGGAAAATATAAAAAATGAATTATTTTTTTAAAAAATTGTAAAACAGGTAATTGACCATTGCAATAGAAAAATTAGCAACACTTATTTAAGTAGTGAACTCCTTACAAAAGTTATTCTGTAACTCTTAGGTAAAAATATTCAACCACAAATACTTCATTGTCATGCAAGAATATAGTTTACCTAAAAAACAATATTCTTAGGATTATCAAATAACATACAATTCTTTGCACACCATAACTGTGAATGATTTCAGAATCATTGACTCCATTTGCAGAGCTCAGTCACCTATTAATAATTGTTGCTGCCTTGATTGATCCAGGCGCACCTAAAGTTGCCAAGGCAGAAAAACTCATTAAAAAGTGACTGAATTCTGGAAGTAAAATTAATGATTCTGAAAACATTCAGCGATTAAAGAAAAATATATACAAAGTGCAAAGAATCGGATGTTATTTGATAACCCTAATCGTCATAAACTTCGCTACCAGCGCAAGTAAAAGAATCTTCTCTTTCTTTTTCTAAACAAACAGATTGATAGTAAAATTAAGCTAATTTATTTAATCTTCAGCTTTAGAGATTTAAAAATTTAATAGGTTAACAAGGAGATCAACTTCAGTCACAACAATATATATAAAAAAATGTCAACTCTTGCCCAATTCTTACTTCAGAGAGACTAAAAATAGTGTTTATTTAGAATTTTGTATATGTTATCACCTACAATAATAAATGGTTGGCATTAGTTGACCATCCGAAAATAAGTAGAAAAAAGGTATGGGCTTTGGCCAAAGCATAAAATAAATATTAAAAAAAAAAATTAATTTAGGGGCAATTCAACCACTAACGGGTCACTTTTGCCCCATGGGCTGCATTACATAAAACCTATGTACTTCTGTACTTCTTCATACTTACACACATTTACACATTTCTATTATGTGGAATATGATAATCTACATTAACTACAATGAATACATACATAGTTTGTAGGTTATTGAGAATTTTGGTCAAATAATTTTGTACAATAATTTAGTCTAGGCTAATTATTTATAATTCAAAATTTCAAGAATATATTTGCTCTTCTTCAATTCTTTACAATTTTGATGTTTACTAATTTTACAATCAATAAAACTATTATGTAACATTTACAATTCATCTTATATAAGTAAGCTAAACATTTTTTATTATTACAGTTTTGAAATTTCAGTTAACTTACCAAGTAATTTATTCTAATAATTGAAAGATGGTGGCTTCCATAGAAGTCATTTAACACCTACTAGCTGAATAACGGATCTGTACTTGGAGATACTATATTGAGATCTATTGTCGAAATTGCATTGACTTTGATCATACATAAGCAGGGGAATAATCATTTAAAATCACTAAATTATTTTTATTTATGAACTGTTTAATTATTCTAGATCTAGATTTAATTGGCAATATATTTATATTTTGCAAAATAAAAATATTTTGAGAATAGTTTGAGAATGTTAGACAATCTTACCTGCAAAGTGTTCTTCTTTGTCAAGAAGGTCAGCAAAATTAATAACAGCATTAATTTTTTCATCGTTGGCTTCCATTGTTGTAAGGAAAGCCTCGTGTCGTTTAATGAGATTCTCTGCTTGTTCATAATTAACCTATAAATGAAATTTTAAAAAATCAATAAATAAATAAAAAAGTGAAAAGGTTAAATGGTTAAGTTTAAGTAAACATTTATTTACACACACACACACACACACACATGCAGAAGTGTGCACACTATCACCTAGGTAATCCCTTTTGTTATATACACACACGCGCGTGCACACACACATTTTTCTAGGTAATCATTTTTGTTTTACATATACACCAACATATTCTTCTAGGTAATCCCTATTGTCTTAACTCTCAAGCATTTTAAGCATGAAAGGTATGATTTTATATAAATTTAAAAAAATATGTTTTGAAAAATGAATAGAAGGAAATATTATGAATATACAAAGGGAAAAATCTAGGTACCATAAGAGTAATCATTATAAGGAAGGAAATCAAGATAAGGACCTATATTATTGACCATTCTAAAACGATATACTGTAACACTGGTCCTAAGAAGTACTTTTGCAGTGCCAGGTCTTGATGTTCATGTAAAAGACATTCAAAACCTCTCCTTAGATCTTCAATGGTCTTAAGCACTGTGAGTGTGAGGGAATTTCTATCAGTTACAAGTGATGTTATACATTCTTGGAAGATCTGAATCGTAACTTTGGAAAGGCAGAATGCATGAAATCTGGGATATCTTGTGAGCACCTAACCAGTATTTGACCATTCATAAACTTGAAGATAATATTAAAAGCAATTTTCTCACTAAAGACAATGATTTTAAATCAACTAAGCCCCTGTTCTAAGGCATATATGAATAAAACTATTAAAACATTTTACAAACTAATTGTGAAAAAGTTTAGCTAAGACAATATGCATGACAATAAATACTTTTATTATTCCTGCTAAAATTTATTTAAAGATTTAAAACATAATAAAATAATACCAATTACAGAAACAATCTCCAATGAGATTTGTTTTACAAAGAAATGATTAATACCAGTGATGAATCAAATCTGGGAAAATTATAAATGATTTATTATAAAATTTAGATACATAAAAAAAAAAAACTATGCGGAAGAAAAAATTAGTGACTTCACCAAATTCAGCGGACAATTTCAATAGGGATTTTTTATTTTTTACCCCCCATGCATCCAGTTAGAATCAAGGAGGGGCCCTCCCCTGGTATCAAGAGTTTACCACCTTATTCTTATTTTAAAATAACCCATAATTTTAATACTTTAAACTAATTAATATATTGTAGGGAACTAAAAATGTTTTCAAATCTCATATTCTTTATTTGATCTGTTATAATTAACAATAATATATATTATTGGGCCTTAGGTCAGTGGGTGTAACTCCCCACAGGGCAAGATAAATAATATTCAAGAGCAATCACTGATATCCGGGTGTAAAAATAATATAAGTACACATCTAAAAATAAGCAAAAAATTTGAATACATTATACTTTTGATGGGATTTTTAATTAAATATCTCTTAATACCCAAATATGTTATTTATATTATATTATTAGACAAAATCTAAATTTTATATTGCATAAATGATCTAAATACTTAAAGTACACAGTGCATTAATAATGAATATTGATAATAAATTATACACCTCACTGATAAGATATTCCTTCAGTCAAAGTAATAAGGACTATGTATTATTACTTATTTAAAAGAAAAATAAGCTGCCTTATATGTAATCATAATTTTCCAGAACTTACAGGAGTGTCATCCTTTGCAAGAATATGTTCTTGATGGGATAATAGGACCTCTGCCTGTCTTGCATCTCGGTTGAACATTTGAAGGTTTAACCAGGCAGAAAGTAGACCTTGCCGATTTTCCCACATTTGGTGAAGCTCTTCCCATCCATCTCTTAGGGCTTTAAGGCGCTCCCGAAGGAACATGTATTGCGGGTCTGATTGTGTTGATGGATCCTGGAAAACAATTTTTGATTGCAGATGTGCTTAAATTAAAATTTTTTAAATTTTAATGAATTATGTTAGTCAATATTTTATTCTATTTTATTATCTTTTTTTTTTTTTTTGCTGGCCAAAAATAAAAGGAAAAAAGTAGCCTTTTAAACTTTAAAAATTATAAGAACATAATTAAATTATTTTACCTAAATAAAGGTATATATTTTATTAATTTATGGAATGTTTACTTAGAGTCACTAGATAATTGTAAAAAAAAAGTTGCTATTTATACTTTTAATGCATTAAAAATTAATATGTCTAAGGTAAGCTACTCAACATGGCATTATATAAGTTATTCCAATATGTTGAGAGCCTATATAAAACTACTAAATACTCTAACAGAGTTTATAATGATAATTAATAAAGAATTGTAACATAATTTCATGTCAGTGAAAAATAAAAATAATTGAAAACAAATAAATACATTTGACAGGATAATAATAATTATGGATAATTACCGCAGTAATCCTTTCACCATACTCCATCATTTTAGTATAATCTTCTGTATAATTATCAATTTCTTCTTTTATAACATTGTGTTGAGAGAGAAGTTTCTCAGCTTCAGGCAAAGAAGAGGGTATATCCTCAGATGCTATATCTGTCTGAGTCTTTTGAAGCCACGACTGGAAGTGATCAAGGTCTCTAAGGAATCGGTGCAGGTCACCAGCTTCTTCCAGTTTAGCATCACGCTCTTTCAGCTAAAATTAAAACATGCTATGTTAAATTATTTAAAAAAATATATTTGATACACATCTATTTCTTCATAAACTTTTTCTATGAAATTTTTTAAAATTAAAAACAAAATTAATTACTTCAGAGCAATAATATTAAGCTAACCTTAAGAACTTACAGAAATAGAAATAACAAATTTGGTTATATTTTTTTATGGAGTTATTTGTATATTTTTAAATTTGTCTTCAGTAAAATAAAATAATGAATTATCACATTATTCAGAGATACTTTGCTAAAAAATTTAAGTCTGTTCAAATTACATATCACAGAGGTGAATGTAACAGTCATTACATAATGAACTGCATACTCTAAGTCCATTAAAGACAGATAAATTATCTAAATTAGTTAGTTTTGAATAAACTGAAACTTTTTGGTTTTTAAAGTTAGTGTTCCCACAATGTGAAAAATGTATTGAAAAGCTTCACTTAGGATTATGGAGGTACCAGCTGATATGCTCATTCTCAAAAATATTGTCCAAAAAAATTGTTTTTTAACTTTTTATTAGAATTTTAATTGGACAATCCACTTTCATTTATTTTTTTAATAGCATATGAGAAAGCTTAAAAAATTCAGATACTCACCATGACAGTAAGGTCTTGCCATATTGCTGTAATTTGAGAAATTCTATCTTTAATCAAGGCAGCTTCTTCAGGATGGCTATCCCCAATTGCTCTGGACTCAGCTTCGAGAGAATCAAGTTTAGCTTGTATTGCAACCAGGTCACGCTCCATTCCACTTAAACGTCTCTAAAATAATATTTATTTGATTAATTTTAGGTAGGCAATACACCTATTGAGGATATTTCCAGGATATACATCAAGATTAAGACACACACACACATGTGCTCATGCACACACACTTCTATTCATATATTTGTATTTCTAATTAATAAAATTGATAGGTATTCATGGGGATTACTGTGCAGGCTCGTTTGTGTTAGTTTCAGCTGAAGGAATAATAATAAGACTTGTATACAGATGATAGCCTGATTATATTATAAGTATATAACTATAGAGATGGTTAAAAAAAAAAAGACTAATTCACATTCAAAATACCAATAAGATTAAAAAAATATTGAACTTAGTGCAAAATAACATATTTTATCAAGAATACCTTAGTTTATCATAATTAAATTAACTTGAAATGATTTTAAATATTATATTTGTGATAAATAAAAGTGTGAACTATACTAGTAAGTATAAATATTGAGTTGACATCATTTTAAACATTTAATTTTTAGGGAGCTCATAATTAATAGATTTTAAAGATTATAATTTTTGGTAGGATTAATTTATAATTTGTTTATAACCTTTTGATAATAAAAAAAAATAGAAAAATTTGAAATTGTATCTTAAATATACATAAAAGCCCATCCAAACATGGAAACACATAGTATGAACACATAGAAGCAATGTTAATTTAAAAACTATCATTCAAAGCAGAAATTATTCAAAAACTATGGGAACCAAAATCTTGATTTCAACACATTTTTCCAGAAGGAAAAATCAGAGCAAATATATAAAACCCTCTCAAAGAGATGATTGCTACTTTAATATTTTAACCCTTAATTTAACTCGTATAGAGATGTTTGATCAAACTCATGGGATGAAAGATTGCTAACAGGACAGATAAAACTTAAATTTAATCTCGAATTTCATCAACATCAGTTTAGTAAAGTTTAAGAAATACAGTTACTTTAATTTTACTGTTGATTGTAAGTAAACAAAAACAGAAGACACATGGATATTATATCACCTAAAGACTCCTGCACATTTCAACAAAAACCACCAGTTTACATAAAAAGATGTTTGTGAAATTATTTTAATATTTTGAATTTAGTTTAAAAATAAACTCTTATGCAATTAGCAGCAGCATTAATAAGCAGTAAGGATAATATTTTATTTAGAGTAATAAAACAACACAGTTTTCTTTATTGATCAAAGACAAATTTTAGGAGTTACACAGTGAAATAGAGCAATTAGAAGTAGGGGGGCTAACCTGAACCATAAATATTTAAATTTACAGCCTAGAGGCCATAATTAGATATCTTTCTAAATAGTTATAAAGTGAAATCGAATGGAATAGGATTGGGGATTACCTTAAATGTTTAGTGGGTATCAATTGTATTTTTTTTTTTTTTTTTTTTTGTAGTGGGTAATATTTATTTTAAAGGAATGAAACTGTACCCGAGCTTTTCATTGATAAGTGTAGGGGATTTAATTACACGGAAAGTTCAAAAACAAATATTCATGGATTATGAAACTAAAGAAATTGTATAGTTTAAGCAGCTCCTGCATGACACACCTTTGCGTTTGGGAAGTACATGAGGCTAATATAAATGTATTAAAATATTTTGTAAACTTAGTATTAGCTTTTCTGATTGAATCAATTTTGAGCCGATTTCCCACAAATAAAACAAGTCTTCACATTAGTACCATGACCTGAATTTTGAAAAAAATGTCAACTCTTGCCCAATTCTTACTTCAGAGAGACTAAAAATAGTGTTTATTTAGAATTTTGTATATGTGCCTATAAGCATGAATATTTCATTCAATAGAACACACACCTCAATATATAAGATTCTTTTGATTAGTTATAATAAAAAAATAACAAATCAATAATTACGTGAGTGAAATACTATTGGTAGACATAAGTTCATAAAACAAATATTATTATAAAAAATGGAACATAAAAAAAAACAAATATGTAAAAAATAAAAAAAATTAGCACTCATATTTGTAAGTAAAGTGATTTCAAACAATATGATTGATGATTGGAGTAACTACTGAAAATGGATTCTCTAGATATTTACAGCAAATGAAAAAAGCATCATTAAAATAAGGGGGAGATTTAGTGATGATTTATAATGCACTAGAACAGTACAAAAAATCTACATTTGAAGTAATCAAATCAAATATGGGTCCTATTTATTCAATCTATTAATAAGACTTTTGTTTTTTTCTATCAAGTAGCTCATGTTTTTAATTAAATTTTTTTTAAATACTCAACTACAGTGTAAGGTAATTAATTTTGAACTTCATGAGGAGCTTCTGCTGGCGCTTCATTTTTTATGGATTTAGAAATAATAATAAGATTAAAATACATAAGAGAAACTTATACAAGCTTAACATTTAAAAAAATAAAAATTGCCCTATTTCTAAGCAGAATCAGACCATATATTATATGAAGCATTCCCAGTTTCTGAGGACTACTACTACAGCCCGCTACGATGAATCATTTAACTTTTTTGTCATAACGTGAACAGATAAAATTCATCAAAATACCAGGTATGCAAGTTTAAAATGTCGTTTATTTCTTAAAATATATACACAGTAATTTAAAAAAAAGTATAATATATTTTATTCAAAGTACTGGCCCTCGCTTTCTACACATTTTGTCCATCTCTCGGGCAATACATGGATACCATTCGAAATCCATTCATCGAGCCATTTTCGTACGTTTTCGAAATTGTTGAAGTGTTGCTCCGCCAATGAGTGTCCCATCGATGAGAAGAGGTGATAATCAGAAGGCGCCAGGTCAGGTGAATACGGCGGGTGGGGTAGGAGTTCCCAACCAAGCGAAGAAATCGTTTTCCATCATCGTTTTCCACCACACACACAGCATTGTCTTCTTCCCAAAACGATCCGGTCTTGCACTCGATGTGGATGGTTGTCCTGGCGTTACCCATGATTTTTTTCGTTTGGGATTCTAAAAATAAATCCATTTTTCATCGCCAGTTACAACTCGATGCAAAAAACCCTTTCTTTTGTGGCGTAAAAGCAGCATTTCGCACACAGTTTTTCGTTTTTCCATCTGTCGTTCGTCCAATTCATGTGGAACCCATTTTCCAACCTTTTGAATCTTTCCCATAGCTCTCAGGCGATCGGAAATGGCTTGCCTAGTGACATTCAACTCTTCTGCCATCATTTGTTGGGTTTGGGTATTGTCTTCGTCTAATAAAGATTGCAATTCGAAGTCCTCAAACTTTTTTGGTCGATTTTCTCGTTTTTGATCAGTAACATCAAAATCACCACGTTTGAAACGTTGAAACCAATGTTCACATGTCTTGACGGTTGGAGCAAGATCGCCATAAGTCTCAACAAAAATTTGATGACATTCAGATGCCTTTTTCTTTTGATGAAATCAGAAAATCATGACATGCCGCAAATGCTCTTTATTTGGCTTAAAATTAGACATTTTTAACACCAAAGAAAGGTATGATACGTCCACGTAAACGACTTAAAAACAACTGACTTTTGTAAACAAATGACTAACAAACAAAATAGCGTTTAGAGATACAAATCCTTCAATAGGCTAAGAGCGCATTCTATTGGAATTAAAACGACATTTTAAACTTGCATACCTGGTATATGCTAAATAAAACAAACTCAAAAGAAAAAAAAATTAATAAATTTTGAGATGTACTTGAGTAATGAAATGTTTATATTAAGAGGCATTCAAATTATGAAGGATTACTTACCTGAAGGGTCATGATTCCAGTCAAATCCATTTCAAGGCTATCAGTTGACTGCAAAATTCTCTTCTTATCTTCAATCCATGAAGTTGTTTCTCGGCATTCAATGTAGAAAGTTTGCACCCCATGAGCAGAATTAAGTTCCTCTCTTTTAGCTTCAGCTTTTTCACGTAATTCAGCCCATTCATGATTCAACTGAAAATCATTCATCACCAAATTCATTAAAATTTATATTAAATAGAAGTTTTCTTTATTGATCAAAGACAAATTTTAGGAGTTACACAGTGAAATAGAGCAATTAGAAGTAGGGGGGCTAACCTGAACCATAAATATTTAAATTTACAGCCTAGAGGCCATAATTAGATATCTTTCTAAATAGTTATAAAGTGAAATCGAATGGAATAGGATTGGGGATTACCTTAAATGTTTAGTGGGTATCAATTGTATTTTTTTTTTTTTTTTTTTTTTTTTTTTTTTTTTTTTTTTTTTTTTTTTAAAAGAAAGATTACGTACAGAAATGCTTNAACCCTAAGACACTTATTATCAAATAACAGATTATCAAATAGATAGCATAAACTCAAATATCAAATTATTTCCTAAGATTGTTTTACATTTTTGGATATAATTCTCTTGCATTCTTATGTACAGCTGCATATGACATGGACATGACTTGTATGTGTATGACATGGACAGCTTCCATGTCATGTGCATACAAGACATAAAAATTATCATTACCTGTGAAACAAGTCTTTGATTTTCAGATAACCATGTTTCTCTCATTGATGCTTTTCGGTTAAATCTGGCAGCAAGTTGTTCAAGTTTTTCTTGCCTAATTAACTCTTCTCTCAGAGCCAATTCCCTAAAAAATTAAAAACTGCAATTTAGAATTTTTTTTCAGTTGTATTATTGTATTTTGTAGTTTAGTTGTACCAAAATTTCATTTAGAATTTTAGGACATTGTTTATTGTGATTAACTGAACAAATACACATCATTCATTTCATTTACATCACTCGCCACTAGGCAAACAAGTGCTTTGTATCTAGGTGCCACTTAAATAGTATTATATCTTGATCTAGTATATAATTATCGAATTTTAACTTGTGTAGTTATATATATATATATAATTCTCTCATCAAGCTACAAGAGACTTTTGGTTCATTCCGAGCTATCTTCAGCCCTACAATAAGCAAAATATAATGTATATCTTATACATAACAGTTCTTTAAAACTAGTTATAACATGTTACTATTAAATATATTATACCCCCATGTGATGCTCTGTTTTGTCAAAAAATTTGTCAATTTGGCCCATTGGTAAAAGTTCGCTAATTGGTTCAGTCATAATTAGTGTCCATTTTTTGAAATATCTTTATCCAAGACACCTGATTTAGGCAACTTAAATTAATAATATCAAGAATAAATTGCCTGGCAGATATATTATTTGATGAAGTATAAAACATCAACATTCTACCTTCTAAATATTGTTCAAATCCTAAAAAGCCAATATACATATAAATATTGCTGAGGCTGAAGTTAATCCCCTTGTCTACTTATTAAAATAAGTAAAGAATAACTTTTCTTAATTTAATTAAGAACCTGTTCTTGAAAAACTTGTTCTTAATCTTATATTTAAAAAAAAACCTGTAATTTATACCTTATTTTGCCGAGCAAGAATCTGCTCAGAATTAGGATGTTCTACATGTAACAGTTGTCTTGATAATTGATTAACAACAGCTACTCTGGAAGCATTGGCATTCATTTCTTTATCAAAACCGTTGTATCTGTGTTTCATTATCTCAACGTCTTCAATTTCTTTTCCAGGAACCATTGTTTCCAACATTCGGTCCTAATAGGAAATGAATAATAAAAGAATACTGAAATACTGTATAAAATATAATAAATGTTAAAATCAAGTAGGAATTTTGAATACCTTTTCACCGATCCATTGCTCAACTCCATCAGCCTCACTGAAAAGTTTATAAAGTGAAAGAGCATCGAGGAGCCGTTGTTTCCTAAGTTTGGCAAGCTCAAGAAGCTCTTTATACCTGGAATAAAACATCACTTTAGATATGTAAACTTCTTTTAAGTAATTGAAGTAAATATTCTGTTTCTTAAAGTAATATCACGTATTATGGTAATTAATGACCAATCTAGTAGTTTTAATAGACCAAAATTTGTAACTAATAGTGAATATAGCACACCTCCAAATAGTTCAGGTGATTACATGAGCATAAAATGAAGTGAATTACAGTGGAGTTGGGAGCTTAATAACAAGGAAAACTAAAAGAAGTCAATTATTTAGAAAGTTCATTAAGTGATAAATAGAAATTAGAGGGAAGTTGAAAAAAAAAAAAAAAAATAGATTACAAGAAACAAGATGGCAGGTGCTTAATCTGTTAACCAGAGAATTCCATTATTAATTATGTAGTACATAACAAGTATGAACTCTTTCACTAGTAGTTGTCAGTAATAAACAGTACTAGCTATTGTTTATGTTTGATGTATTTATAAGTCCTGCTCGATTAACAGGTGAAGAATTCAAGCCTAAATACAGGGTCGGAATGTTTACTTAACTCACAACAAACATGATGAACCAAGTAGAAATCTATCTGGTGAATTTAGGAGACAGTTTTTAAGAAAAGAAAATTTATTGTAAAATGATGATTTAGTAGGAGTCATGCAGTTCTGTTTTTCAGTGTATAAGGGCTAAGGCAGCTTTTTTCTGGTCTAGCAAAAAAGTATGAATACAATGCTGACAAGAGGATATACAAATGACTTAGAACAGGGAAGATATACAAAGTGGATATCTTCACTGCTCCAGTGAGATCACATAAAGTTATGAGACGTTAATTTTTATTGAGGTTGCAAATAGTGGAAGGCTTAAACAAGAGCTAGGACTATGCTCAGTCACTAGGACACTTTGTGAAAGTATCAACCAATTGGTAATTCAATCTGTTGGGTCAATAACAACGAAGATGTTGGCCTCAATAGACATTATTAATCTATTATTTACTTAACCTTTTCATCATTTATACTTTACATAGTAATTTTAAAAATGATCTCATATATTACATCTAAATAGCCTTACAAATTTTCATATGTTTATTCTAATAAATTTTATACTAACTTAAAGATAAATTAAAGTTCTTCAACTCAATTACCTCTTTTCAATTGATTGTAATCTATTAATAACTTCTGAAGAATTACGATCTTGTTCACCAAGAGCAGCTGCCTGAGACTTGAGAGCATCTATAGTAGCAGAATAAGCTTTAAGCTCATCAGTAGCTTCACGATGTTTTTTCAACAAAGACTGCACATTGGCCTCATCTCGTCCAACATCTTCAGATGAGACGAGCCTGAGAGTATCGAGCATCCAAAGATCCACATCATCAGCATCCGCAAAAAACTGGAAAAAAAACCATCCATTTAATAAAAAAAAAACCGTGACAAAACCATAACGTTGAGTTTATATGCTCATGATAATATGAGATGGTTATTCACAAGTTTTTACATGATTCCTCTCAACCCAGTCCATTAAAAGTTAAGGGCTTTCCCTACTGACATTATTATACATAACCTCTCACTGCTGTGATCGATTCCTTATACTAGAAACAGGTACCTGAGCCATATGTCACTTTTTCAGAAGCTGGGTTGGCCTCTTCAAACAACTATTATTTTATAAAAATTTTAGTCATTGCCAAAAATTTGGCTGTGATTGTATCAATTAGAAAAGATTAGATTATTTAATTAATAAATTAAAACGGTATTTGAAAAAATTAGGAAATATTAATGGATTGATAAGAGTCTTCTATCATAAATGTTGATTTAATATCGCTGGATATTTTACAGCTGTTTTTTTTCATCCACCATTCATTGAAAATTTCTAGTAATTTTAATATTTAAAAAGAATCAATTTGTGAAAATTATATTTTAACAAAAATAGGCTGAGAGTAAATTCTTAGAATTTCAGACTAAAAATACATTTGCTTCTTGCTAAAATGGATTTTAAAATTTATTAAATCTCTCTTTAATAAAAATCTATTAACCATTTAGCACTTTAGAGGGCCTGATTATTTAGAATAACACAACAAAATAAATATTATGGCAATTTATGTGATTAAAAAAGCACTAAACCTAAATAAGTTTCAGTAAGATGAGTAAGATTCTTTTTTCTCCTTTCTTTCTTAAAAGCTTATTTATCAGATCTATTTTAGAAAAATTTGCTTAACAATAATCGTAACAATATTATTTAATCCTTAGATGATTTTAGTTGGGGTTCGGTCAAGGTAAATCCAAAAAACACAAATTTAAAAAATGTATTTTTTAATAAAGGATTATCTGCCAACGTTTCGGCTTACATTGCAAGCCATCTTTAGGGCCATCATGAAGATGAGAGAGGACGTCCTGTCCCTAAGATCACATTGCCCAGTCATGGAAAGGGACGTCCTGTCCTCTCTCATCTTCATGATAGCCCTGAAGATGGCTTGCAATCTAAGCCAAAACGTTGGCAGATAATCCTTTATTAAAAAATACATTTTTGTAAATTTGTGTTTTTTAGATTTACCTTGACCGAACCCCAACTAAAATCATCTAAGAATAATATCTACGGTCAAAAAACTCTCCTCTTGAATATTATTTAATAAATTCCAATAATAAATTACTAATGAGAACTCACCTGATGGTAATCAACAGCTTCTTCAAGACGTTTTCGTCTATAGGCAACAAGTTCTTGCAAATGTTTCCACATTCCAAGAGTTTCATCTAAACGGCTCTGAATCCTTTCTGCTCCAAAATGTCCTTGAGAAACTAAATCTTCACCAACAGCTATCACAGATGAAAGCTGAGGTTCATGAGAGGCTATTTCATTTTCTAAGCCCTAGAAAATGAAGTACAAGGCTTAGACAAAATCAATAAATTTATGAAATCTAAATAGAACACTAAAAGTTTACAACTAACTTCCAATTCTTAGACATGCACTTAACATAAACCAAAATACCTTGTGTTTAGACAGAAGTAGGTTAACGGTTATTAAATCGTGACCAATATCAGCCTGTGACACGATTTGCTCTTTCTCCTTTATCCAATTCTCCTCATCAGCCATATCCCAATAAAATTGCCACAACTTACGACTTTCCTCAAGTCTAGCCCTCCTCTCCAGAGCAAGCTTGACAAGTTCACTATATGCATCCTGTAAAAAGGGAAGACAATTTTTTTATAAATAATCTGATTTTTTATAAATAGAGGCAAGTAGAGAAATTTTTCCCATAAAAGTAAATACAGGAGACTTGACAGTCAAGAGGATCCTGGTCAAAATGTTGATTTAGCTTATTGAGATAAATGATATGTTTATTATGTTGCAATATAATAAATGACGTTACAGATATTTAAAAAAATAGATTTATTTAACTTTAAAGTGTCGTCTTATTTTAACTAATATGGTAATTTATATGATAAAAAATCATTGGCCATTTCGGATATGCTTTTAAAAAGTAAATTAGTTCATTTTTTTTAGAATAAAAAAAAACAAAAATGATGGCTATATATTCTAAATAATTTGAAAAAGTTAATTTATTAAAATATATCCCCAAAAACCTTGAATTGGCCACTCTAGTTAATATCACTGATAACAAGTAATTTACTAATTAACTCTTACCTCGAGTTGTTGTACTCTCTCAATGATAATTGATGGATCACAGGGACGGTATCCCTCTGTAGCTTCATCATCAAGAAATTTCTGGGAGTGTTGAACAACACTTTTCACTCTTTCACCTAGTACATTTATATCTGCTTCCACTAAACTGTGTTTTTGTAGAAGATCTTCAACTCCCATCAAATGCTTGCCTGTAAATTGAATCTAGCAATAGTACTGAGGAAAGCATCAGTTTTTTTTTTTTTTTGTTTCTTTAAATTGAATTTTTCAAATACATAAAAATTTTATTTATTACTTTCTGTTAATAAAACATCTTCCGACTTGATGAGATAGAATAAAAACAAACAAATATATACATATTTAACTAAACATAACTAAATGTCCCTTTGCAAGGAGAAGGGGCCCATTAACACCATTTCAAATAAATTAAATTTAGGCATCCAGGCCCAAGAGGTCCTGAGACCATCTTCCTTTTCTTCGTAAGAGAGGGTTGTAAGGATTGGAATCCGATGAGGTATATGAATGTTGTATATAACATTATTAAGAGAATATTTTCAAAGCTCAATTAAAGATTAAATATATGATGTGTTGGAATAAATGCTTGAGCTTACATTATAAACTACTATGACATACTCAATTAAAAACTTGAGGAATGCACCAGGACAGTATTATTTTTTTCTCAAGGAAAGAGGAAATTAAACCAACAATGTCAAACAACTGTTGGACAGTAGAATGCTGGGGTTGGAAGCCAAACTGATAGTTTGTGAGGATTTTTAAGGAATTTATGGTAGGCATCATTTATTTTTAAATAATTTTCTCAAATTACTAACTTGGATAGTAAGGGAAGGAAGCTGATTGGGTAGTAGGATGAATGTGAACAAGTTTGCCAGGTTTAGGGAACAGGATAATTTTAGAAACTTTCCAGAGGAGTGGAAAGTGGGTAGTTCGAAGGGTACAATTATAGAAATAGGTCAGGAAAACAACTGGTTTCTTAGGGAAATTTCAAAGTATTAGCCTTGTGATTAAGTCATAGCCAGGAGCTCTTATCAGCATAGGAAGATTATTAATAAATATTTGACCACTGAAAGTAAGACTATCTTAATCAGTAAGGACATTGGAAATTGTGTGTCCAGTGACTCCTTAATCTTCTGTGCTATAGGACAAATTATCAGGGCCTGGATGAAACTAGATTGGCATTAAAATAAATTTGGTACCATAATCATCTGAAAGAAGCCGCATTTTCAATTCTTCCATTGAGTCCAAAATATAAATCATTTCTTGGAAGTTTTGCTGAAGGTGGAGAGACAATTCAAGCCTCAGCCGCCTAGACCTGAGAAGCTCAAGAAGGTAATTCCACAATCTTAAAACATTGTCTTTCCTAGCAGATAAAAAAACAAAGAAAATATAACAATTAAAATTCATATCATCAAAAAAAATTCTTGAATATTATATTGTAAGTAAAACTAATTTGAAATTAAAATTACATTAATTGTATTAACAGTGGTGCTAAACAATTTTTAACTTTTTCTAGATTATCATAAGTAAAGTTTGAAGTTTTATTGTTTCTTTTAATACAGTTGTCAAAAAGAATTATAAATTTTGGGTTTTTTGAGTCAATGAAGAAAAGAGGAGTAAATTTAAAATAAATTAAAAAAAAAGTATTTTATTAGTGCTAGTACCAAAGTTGAGGCTAATTAGGGTTATCAATTAACCCTAATTTAAAAAAAAAAATTCAGACAAATTACCTTGCATTTATTCTATCGATATCATGGTAGTTTTCAGCCTCTAGCTCTTGGCTAACAGTAACAACTGCCTGAACACGTTCTTCATATGCAAAAATATCAGTTTCAATTGCTTCATGTTTTTTAGCTGCAGCTTCTACAGCTCCAAGGTCAAAACCAAAGTTATCCTAAAATTAAAATATTATTTTATTAATAGGTATAAATAAATATACTGATTTTGACACTAGAGAAAACAATAAATAGTCATAGTATAGCCATTTCTTAATCCTGATTGAACTGTGACAGTTAAAAAACTTTCATTGTAGGGTAAGGTTATCGTCCTTAGAAGAATTTGACAAATTCCACATCTTCATTTTCGATCAATAAAATCTGAAATACACTTTTCAAAATTTTCCACTTTAGAAAATAAGAGAGGAAAAAAATTTTCACTACTCTGAATTCTTATTGAAACTGAAGCAAATTAAGGGAAGTGGAAGAAAAAATTAAGCCCTATTATACAGGGCTAACCAAACAAAAATGGTAGCCTGTTATACACACATGACAAGAATGGCCAGACTAGGAAAGATTGACATATTAAAATAAATATTATTTTTTTGTGGTATTTAATCCCACATAAATTTTAACAATTTTTAGTGCAAAGGAACAGAATAAAAATCTAACTGTCTCAGCCAGGACTCGAACCTGGACCTCCTGCTATCCGGGCCGATGCATTTTCCATTTATGCTACCAAGACAAGTCTGGTAAGTTATTAAATTCCCCGCACTAGTGTCGAGAGTCTAACCTCTGAGGCAGACAAATTATCGTCTTATGCTCGGAGGAGCTGACATTGTCAAGCTGATTAAATGACTCTCATTATTTACTTTTTAATTTAAATTTTAAAAATATTATTTTTTGTGGTATTTATTCCCACATAATTTTAACAATTTTTAGTGCAGGGGAACAGAATAAAAAATCTAACTGTCTCAGCCAGGACTCAAACCTGGATTTTCCATATATGCTACCAAGACAAGTCTGATAAGTTATTAAATTCCGAGCATAAGACGATACATTGATCTGCCTCGGAGGTTAGACTCTCGACACTAGTGCGGGGAATTTAATAACTTATCAGACTTGTCTCGGTAGCATAAATGGAAAATGCATCAGCCCAGATAGCAGGAGATCCAGGTTCGAGTCCTGGCTGGGACAGTTCAGATTTTTTATTCTGTTCCCTTGCACTAAAAATTGACATAAATGCAAATTATTTAAATAAAACACTCACAATTAATAATGCAATTATTTTTATTGAATTTTAAAGAATAATTAATTTTTTCTACCAATAAAAAGTATGATGGTCTTTCTTGGGAGATTTAAATTATGAAGGGGTTTTTTTAAAAATCACATCAATAAAAATTGTCATTTTGACACTCAGTTTAAGATATTGCCCATATTTCCAACAAAATAAAATCATCCATCTATTCAAAATAAAAAAGTGACAAAATTAATCCTTGGAAGAATTTCACCTAACTGTCAAGGTAGGGTGCAGAAATGGCCACTCATTACTTCCATGTTAAAATTAAAATGACTGGGAATTATTTGATGTTATAAAATCAACCTAATTTAAAAAAATTATTTCCTAACATTATTTTTTTGTTAATTTTTAAGGGTATAGAAAAAAATGGATGATATGTGTGACATTCCATATGAAATTATGGAATATGAGGTCTCATCTAAACCATTAAATGGTTTTAATTTGGAAATGGTTTTTGACATATAAAAACCATTTAATAGTTGAATTTGAAACCATTTAATTTTAGTTTTTAATATAAGAAGAAATTAATTGTATTTATTAAAAATCCCTATAGACTTAAGTGCTCATCTAAAAGCAAAAAATAAGCAGTTATAAATTGGGGGCGGCGGTGGGAGGGTAACATTTTTAGCTGGGGAAATAACAGAAAATTAAACATAGCATAAAAATAAGCATGATCTAGACACTCAGCTGATCATTTTAAGACTAATTTCATTTAATTCAGTTTAGACAAAAATATCAGAAGTTGTGGAAAACAAAAATTTGACATAACTTACTTTTAAATTACTTATTTTAGGAACTTAATTATTTTTATAAAAAATAACTTAACTATAAAAAAGAACAAGAAAAAATCTAGAATTGTATAAATATTAGAATTATTAAATTTATAGGCTTTAAAATAAAGTTACAGACTCTTTGAAAGGAAATTGAAGTCCCTAGAATGTTCTGGATAGACTTAATAACCATTTCTGATCCTAGTCCTATTGCTTGTACACACGGTCTTGTTTAGCTGATTTTTACACAAGGTCATGCTGCACTTCTATTCATTTATAACTAAGGAGGAAAAAATTACAAAAGAACTTAATATTCTAAATATAATTTTTGGCATAAATTAATTTCAATTAAAATTTTATCAAAATGTTTTAAATTGTGAGAACAAATTATATTAATTAATAATTTCTTCCACAATTTTCTGATTGCATTGTCATTCTTGTCCAACTATTGATTGATGTTAGTTTCCTCTTTTTTTATTTCAGTGAAAATGGTGATAGGTAAGGAAGCAGTAAGCATAATTAATTACTTTTTAAAACACAGTGAAATATTCTCCTTCCTATGGAATAACTCTATAGAAGAGTTATAGAGTTAAGAACAAAACAAAAACAACTTTAATTGTAATTATAACCTAATTTTCTAGAAATGAATGGAATAAATATAATAATCTACATAATTCTATATTTATAATTTTTAAAGACATACAAAGAAAGTTGAAGCAGAAAATAAATCACGTTAATCTCCAATTTATTATTAAGGATATGAATCATTTTCATTACTCTTTTCTCTATAATAAATTTAATTTCTAGTTAGCTATTGACCTGTGACAAAAAATTTATAAAATTGATGCTACTCGTATAAACAGAAAGGGTTCTTCTTCTTTCTTTATGAAAGATTAACCTTAATAAATCGGCTACTGTAGCCTAACTAAAATATAACTAAACTAACTATAACTAAAGCAGCTGGAACTGTAAAAACCCTAAGACACTTATTATCAAATAACAGATTATCAAATAGATAGCATAAACTCAAATATCAAATTATTTCCTAAGATTGTTTTACATTTTTGGATATAATTCTCTTGCATTCTTATGTACAGCTGCATATGACATGGACATGACTTGTATGTGTATGACATGGACAGCTTCCATGTCATGTGCATACAAGACATAAAAATTATCATTACCTGTGAAACAAGTCTTTGATTTTCAGATAACCATGTTTCTCTCATTGATGCTTTTCGGTTAAATCTGGCAGCAAGTTGTTCAAGTTTTTCTTGCCTAATTAACTCTTCTCTCAGAGCCAATTCCCTAAAAAATTAAAAACTGCAATTTAGAATTTTTTTTCAGTTGTATTATTGTATTTTGTAGTTTAGTTGTACCAAAATTTCATTTAGAATTTTAGGACATTGTTTATTGTGATTAACTGAACAAATACACATCATTCATTTCATTTACATCACTCGCCACTAGGCAAACAAGTGCTTTGTATCTAGGTGCCACTTAAATAGTATTATATCTTGATCTAGTATATAATTATCGAATTTTAACTTGTGTAGTTACAATTAAATCAATAATTACAAGATTTGAATTTTATATTAATAAAAAAATATTGTTTTGTGACATGATACATTCCTTATCTATCCTGTTGATGAAAAGTAAAAACCTCTTACACCATAGTATACTCACCCAGAAAGGGTTGGACTGTGCAAAAACAGCTGATCTCACACAGGATGAAGAGCCCATAAAATGGAGGCAAACAAAATATCAGCCAGGATAGAGAATAATTATTGCTGTTACTTTGTGTAGATGGATCACATAGTGTAGATATCAGACTTGACTGAAGGTCGAGTTGGTTAGAATTCTGTACTGAACTCCCCTCTTAAGGTTAATACATCTTTTCTTTTATTAATATTCGTGAAAATATCTTTAGAGCTTTATGTTTTCAAGGTTCTGTTATTGAAAAAAGTGCATTTTAGCAACTGAAACAATTTTCAATGGGATAAATTGTTCTTTTTTCTTTTTTCTTTTTTTGCTTTGTTAGCCTCCCTTGCAACCACTTAGGGTCATTGGAGGGAGGGGCTATCTACAGGTTGCCACCCCATTTTAAACACCCATTGCTCAGGACAAGCTTCTGTTTATAAATAAAAGATTGACCTGGGCGGGATTTGAACCTGCAGTGTCAGGATTGCGAGACCAGTACGGATTCCCTGAGCTAGCCTGGTGCCCCCTCCAATTGTTCTTAAGTTTATAAACTGCCTTCCTAATCAGTCACAAATGACTGATTTCTCTGCTGCCAACTCAAACTCCTCCATGTTGCTTCATATTATGGCATAGCAAATCACACACACACACATGCACGCACGCACATGTGCACACACACACACACCAGTGCACATACATAACTCAAAATAAAAACGGGTTGCTTTTTACTATAAAAAGTGCATAAAAAATAAATAAATACCTTTCATGTTCAGATTTTTCTAGCCTTTCCCAAGCTTTATTAATATCAGAAATCATTTTCCCTTCACGAGGAGTATATGGCTTTTGATTGTTGGCCCGCATTTTAGACTGAAGAGTAAATAACAATACTTCTAGGTTCCCCTTTTCAACAAACCTAAGAGAAAAAAAATATTCAACTTAATTAACCAACTTAATTAGACGGATAACCTTTTATCAAGAAATGAAAGCCTGCCCAGTAGTATTTAGGATTAAAAAAAACTTCAAGATTATGATATGTCTTGTAATCACACCGTTGTAGAGGTTTAATAAACACATAAGAAAATCCATGAATGTTCTACTTTAGGTTATTTTCAAAACAAATTGAAATAATAAACCTACTTTTACTACTTATTATTTGTTAATCATATTTATTGCTTTACAGAAAATTTAGTACTTTTTAAATTTAAGATTTTTTTGAGTCTGGAAATGTGTTTCAATACCTCATAAATAGAACTTACAGGTAAAAATTTTGCAAATAAGCATTGCAAAGAACACTATGATAAGTCAGTAAGATTTTTTTTTTTAATATCTGGTATTATTTAAGTTCATTACAGATATATTGAAGTTGTTAATTAGCTCTTATCATGTAAGTTGCACACACTCACCATTATATCCTTTTCCCCCTAAAGAAAGCCAGAAATTTTGGCCAAAAGGTTGAAAATACGAAATTCATGGTTCACAAATAAATATATCTTTAGTTAAAATCCTATTGATCAAAAGTAGACCATTTCCCAAAAAAATATTTAAATGAATTTCCTTATAAGTAATAAGTAGTTATGAATAGGTACCCTTATTATGTACCAATGAAAATGAAAGAAACCTAGTTACTTTCAAATACTTTTTTTTTTTTTTTAATAAGAGAGGTGTTCTCTGGGGGAAAAATATGACTATTAAACAAAAAAATTTGTTTTTTTGGGTTAATTAATTGATATTATAAATGTATTTCAAAGATTATTATGAAATAAAAATACTTACTTTGGTGGTTTTTCAACAGTACGGTAATTGTTGAACTGAGATAATTGTTGTTGAACTCCTACTAATGAGTTTGCAAAATGCCGATCACCGAGTTGAGATATTGTTGATTCTATCCATTTTAAGAGGTCTGATGTTAGACCCTCATATTCTTGTATTAAGCGATCATTGTCCATAGCAATTCCAACAACTTTACCTATTCTTTTTCCAATAACTGTTCCTTGTTTCAATTTAGAGAAGTAATGATAGTACGTTACAACATATGTGATGATTGATTTTTCATCAGGTTGTTCAACAAATACATCTATAACAAATAAATCAACCACTAAGAAAAATCTTACAATTATAAAAATAATGACAACAATAGTTTTAATAGACAAAAACTTACATTTAAAAAAATTTAAATAACAATAATAGTTATATCAATAAAATAAAAAAATACTGGGGATAGCATATCAAAAAGATCCTAGTGGGTTGATGAAATCAAGGGTCTAGAATAAGTCCTGCTCTCTTGTAATAATAATTTTAATAATAAGGAAAATAATTTTATTTTCATTAATTTTTAGTAAAACATTTAGCTCCTTTTTCCTGGAGGAACAAATTTCTTATTCACAATTTTTATACTATCAAAAAGCAAAGCAATATTGTTTTTATTCTTGATTTGCTTATTCGACATTTTTGAAGTTGAGGAAATGATGGTGTGTGGCGCACTTCCCTTTGCTGTTCTGTTTCAGGGCCGTAGTCAATATCCAGCAGTCATTGTCTGAGGCTAAATGAATGAATAATTCTTGGTCATTTGCAATCCTTTAAATCCTTTCGTTGATTATTTTTCCTGTTTGGTTATGAGGTCTTTCAGCAACATGTTAGTACTAGCCTTTAGTTAAAGGCCTCCCAGAGCAATGTTAATCTTCAACATGTTCTCAACCTCTCAAAAAATGTCAAATTCAGTATAGAAATGTTCTCCTTAGGCATTTTTCAAAGGTCACATTTATGGATTCACAAGTTCAACAAAAAATTTGATTATGTAACAAACTACTAAATCAGAACTTCACTATGGCACTGTTCAAAATAATCTGTTAGGTGAATGGAGTTGAAATTTAGAATGAGATTGTAGAATAGATCAAAAAATTGGTCTAGCCCATACCAGTTGACACAGCATTTCCAGGTCACTTGCAGAGTTACCAATCCCATTACTTTTTTCATGCACTTCTTATCTTCATTATATTAATGTTACTGAAAAGTTTGAATCTCATACATGTAAAATTTAATATTCTGAAATTTATGATCTTTTAATTTTTTGTACATATACATTTAAAAAAAAAGAATATCAAGTTCGATATTTAATCCTCTTTTTAATCTCGCCTTAGACACTTATTGCTTGCCCAGTGTTTCAGATCAAATTCAAGTTAAATTAATCTTCTACTTTTATCCATTTTAATATAGTGGGACCAGGGGGGCTGACAAATAGCAGAAATGAGATATTCATATTTTACACAGATAAAAAAAATTAATGAAAAAATATATACAGTATAAGCATAATGCTTTTTATGTGATGATTTAAAAGTCAGGTAAACTTATTATACTTAAGACTTCAGCGGCAACTTTATATAAACAAAAAACTTATTCATTTATATTTAAAATGTACATGAGTTTACAAACAAAGACGCACATACTTAAGTACACATAAAAATCAAGTTACATAATAAAATATATATATA
>KZ815670.1:1145119-1168169 GCA_000696205.2 Oncopeltus fasciatus | reverse complement strand
TTTTATTTTTTTTTTTTTGTTTTAGTCTCCCCTTCAACCACTTTGAGTCGCAGAGGGAGAGGATATCTAAAGGTTCCATTCCATTCTAATGGCTCAGGCCCTCGCGCCCAACAAAATTACTTTAAATTTAACTTGCATAAATTTTAATCATTCTTTCTCTTCAGGCAGCAGCTGTTATAGGCTTGACACCATTACACTACGGGTGAAAAGACGTCACGCATGAGTTAAGAGAACAAAAGGAATTCCTCAGCATGGTTGTTGACGAATACTCATATTTGAACATTTTCATGAATCTCCTTCAAAATTCATCTACACACTTTCATCAATAAAAAAATCTGTGCTGAATTTCATTAATATAAATTGAACTCGATTTACTTACATTAAATATTTTGTAAAGTGTATATATGGTGCGTTTTATTAAATGCATGATTTTATTATTTCTAAGGATATCCTGTAGTTCAAAAAATTGACGTGGTAGACAAAATCTGAGGTTATTCTTTGATTTAGACGCCAAGAATTAGTGAAAAAAACAGTGTCAGATCTAATTTAACAAAAAATGTGTTTCCCAGTGTAATGTTTTTTTATTTTTTTTTTTTTTTTGTTGGGGTTCGGTCAAGGTAGTTTTTTGTTAGAATGCATTACCAATACCTGCAAAAATTATCTCTACGGCAAAAACTCTCCATTTTAAATTAGTATTGAGTTTTTAACGTTATAAAACTCAATACTAATTCTTATTGTACTTAACGTAACTTTACGCCCACTAGATCGAAAACTTTCTCTTTATTACTCTTTCTTATTGATTCGATTTTGCTCAATAACGAACTTGGCCTTTTATTATTCATTTTTAAGCAACTCGCAGAATTTCATTAAGAAACTCAGATAACCGTGGCCCGAAAAAAGACACAAACGTAAGATATGTGTGTACAAATTTCAGTGACTATCACTACCCCACTGACTATGTATCTCGTAGGTAGGATCGAGAAAAGTATCGGGAAAAAATCTCCGTCATAAGAACCTCAATTAACGTACATAACCAGTCCATCATGAGGAATTAATGAATGAATGATAAGAAGGAAGTAGTCAAAGTTCGTAAAGATATGACAAGACGAAAGCAAGTAAATGGATGGGCGGGAAGTTGACCTAGATTTATCGTAAGAAGAACGAAGAGACATGGACTGTGGGAAGAAGTGTGGGAAAGAGTCGGAGGGACTAGGAAAAGTTCTCACCAGTAGACAATCCTCTACATACTGATGCAGATCCCACACCAAGAAGACGTCATCTCATTGAAAGAAATCAACATTATAACTGACAAAAAAAAAATGTATCAGTAAAGCCTGATTTTACAGAGAAATCCATTAAGCAGTTACGCATAAAAAAAAAAGTGAGGGGTTGAACGCTATATTTTGAGTTGAGCACTATATTTTTTGGAATGAACAAACCTAATTCGATTTTAAAGCTTCACTCGTAAACCCATTGTTGTGTTGCTCTTTAATGGCTGAATATGGATTTAAGTAGAGGGATGTTTAAAGACTCTTGAATTGGAAACCGTTGATGCCGATAGAACTTACGAAAATACAGAGTAATATGGAACATTCTAACTTTTATTTCTATCTAATACTATACGAACTCAGTTATTTGTTATAAATATATATATGGGAAGCACTAAAGATGGCCAATAAATACATATATGCTGATGTATTCAGAGACATTCTAGAAAGCAGACGGCAAGGAAAGGTATGAAATAGAAGGGTTGCGGAGATGAGTGACTGCAGTTGAAATGGAGAGTGAAAAGATAAGACCGTAGAGAGACAAGGTAGGGGGGGAAGTGGGTCAGGAAGGACGCAGGGTCCCTGACATCACAGCGAACTCTACCTCAACAAATGCCATTCACAGGCCAAACCTGCCGCCATAATCCAGCGACCTAGGAGGATTCCCCTGACGAATCCCTTCATTGTGACGTCCGAGCTTCCAGTGGGATGCCGGCCACTTTTGAACATTGGATAAGTGAACGACGGCCGACTGGTATGTTGAGCAGCTCGTCTACTTATTCCCAGAGGAGGAGTCTGCATGGAGAAGAAAATGTCAAGTAGAGTATCAGATTCAAGTTAGAAAATGCGTAGAGCACCGTGGTTATCCAACACTGATTAAACAATAAATCTTTGTAGCATTAATTTATTTAGTTTTAAAAATTCATGATATTTATGCCCAGAGTTAAAGAGCCACCATGTTCCTCCTGAATCTTTCCCCGACACACTACTGTTGACACAACACAAACACACACTAATCACACAAGCTACCAAGACCGAATTCCTGACAATATATTTCCTCATTAACACTAGGGTCAACAAATTTACCTTAAAAAAAAATCAGCATTTACCGAATAAAGATAACAATATTTCATGATAAAATAAACGTGGCTAAATAAATAAAAATTATTTAAGTATTAGTATTTTGAATATTACCATCGCATTAACTAAAACTCCAGAATGTATAGAACATGTGTAATTAGCAGCACCTGAAGGAATGGAATTATTCATTTTTACACAAATTTAAATTTAATCTTTTTCATCCACTAGATAAATTAAAAACAGTCCTAATCAACATAAACAGAACAAACTAAACAAACTAAAGAATTATATAAGTATAGAAAACAGATTTGATTACCCGATATCTATATAAATAAGAATGATTGAAAGTTATTAATAATTCTATTAAATTTTAGAAAATTGCAAGTATATTTTAAGCAAATGATGTGGCTTGAATATTTTCGCAATATTTAATCACATTCAGTCTCCCCCCCCCCCCCACCAAATCAAGCCCGTTACTAACTAACTCATCTAACGTTCTGCAAAAATATGCTAAAATATCGAACTTCGCTACTCAATATTAAGGAGGATAAAGAGAGAAAACACACCCACGAACACAGACATTCCTTTAGAACAAAGTTTATTTTTAGCTTCTCCTAAGAAGGATGGGTTTCCCCTACGTGAGGAGAGCCAAGATTTCCCTACTAGAAATCTACTAGTAAAAGGTTATGCGAAATCGGTAAGCCTCTGGTAGACTTGATTTCAGAGGAAGTGACCTTGTCAGGAAGGATCTCCCAGCTGCACTGGCTGATAACGTGGCATCATCTGTTATCTGATTAGAGGAGATAACAGATAAGGTACTTATCCCGAGAACTCCCGGAGAGCCTGCGTTTGGGTAAACTTATGTCAACGTCGTGTGTGTAACTTAGAAATTTAGGGGGGGGGGGGAGCAACAAGAAGTCTTGAATTTGAAGGAATAGACACAACCTCACTGATAACCTCCAGGATCAATAGACGTTTCACACTGAGGGAAGACTTAATTTACAGGATTTGTTAACAACTTATTCTTCCTCAAGTCTGCCACTATATTGTAACAATAATAAAAAACAAATTTAGATTTATTTTAAAAAAACTTACATGAGTGAATAAAAATATATGACTTAATAAATAATTATAAAAATAAATAATAATAATTATCCTTAGGAATAAATTATATACACAGTATTCTCAAAACAAAAATTACTTTTAACGGGTTTATAATGTTCTAATTTTTATGCTCGAGAAATTAGTCAAGGTTTCGGCCTGGATCAGAAATATAAAATACTTCAAAATTGCTAGGTAATTATTTTATTATTGCCGACATTCCGACTTTTAAGTCATCATCAGAGCAATAGTGAAAAAAAGAAATTACTTATTCAAAAATATTTAAGGGAGCGAAACATTAACAGTATTAAAAATGCATTGTAAAGTAAAATCTTTGTATTAACTAATTTATTTTTAGGCATTGGACAAGATAGTACAAATGAAGTCGAACGACAAAGAACATTAAGAAATATTTGTTAATATCCTTAGAACAATAACTTTTAAAAAGTGTAAAAATACACTGAATTATCTGCACAACAATTTAAATATTCTCAAATATATAATTACAATAAATGATTAAATAATAATTAAATTATAGATAGAAAAGTGGAAACATAATGTATAGATAAATGTACTACTTAATATACTTTTAACTTTCCCACAATGTTTTATTTTGTCTCCGAATTTTAGATCATTTCGCAAATTTAATATATCGCTCAAAAGGGTTTTATCCTCAAAGGCCGATGTCAATGTATTTCGCTTCTCAATCGTGTGACTGATTAAAAAGCGAAATACTGTGAAATGTTAATAGTTAATTTAAACAATAACGAAAACATTAAAATTTTAAATTAAGATCTCCCTCTGAATCCCTACCCTTACTTCACAATAGCTAATTAGACTTAAAGAAATGACTTAACGGCTTCTAAAAAAGAAGTCTAAATACAGACTTAAATACATGTATATGTATGTATGTGAGTGTGTGTATATATGCATGTATATATATATATATTAATTTTAGTTNAATAAAACATTATTTATTTTAGTTAGGAGAGAATTTTTCGGGGTTAGGTCAGATTAAATAAAATTAAAAAAAAAAAAAAAAAAGACGGTATACATAAGCACACATACACATATAGTCGAGGGGTTCATAAGAATACATTACAAAAAAATAAGAGTGGAATTAAGTATCCTTTAAAGAGAAAAATAAATAACTAACTTGAGCAATTATTTGTTTCTAAAACTAAGAATCTAAAGTTAGCCTTTAAAATAAATAACGGTCTTGATTTAAATAAATACACTTAGAAAGTTCATGAAGTATTTGAAATTAGCTACTCATAATGTTTTATTAATGGAACAAGTAGTTACAACCATGACCATGAAATACAATGGTGGCTAATGAGCCAACTCATTCGTATTCGTGTAAAGAAATAAACAGGGAAGGGGGGGAGGGGAGAATACTAGTAAATATGAAGAAGTACTGACTTTATATCTGTTTAAACGTAATCTTTAAAGTATTCACAATATATTTAACTACGAAGAAGTATTTTACAGAGGCAAATTTTGTCGGGCGCTCTGATAAGTGGGAAATTCTAAGGAAGAGGTATTAAAATAGATATAAATTAATCTTTTCCATATTTATTTGTTCTGTTCTTCCCTTAAAAATTAATAAATAAGTCTGCCCCCCCCTCTTAAATTCAATGTATTGTTACTGGGATTCAAGTTCTACTTTAATAGTCAGCTGTAAGAAGTAACTTACGAGCCAGAACCAGCCTCAGCGACATTAACAATTTCATTCCTTATCCTTTTCAAATTTTCAGTGTAAAATAGACAGTCAATTTTGAATGTCTAATATAAGATATTGGCCGGAAAAAACAAACAAGTTAATTTACTCAGGCAGATTAAGGGAGGGGTGGCTGGAGGGTACACATAAGGAGTGAACCACAAAAGCCTCCTGTTGGACGAACATGGCGGGATGGTTACTCCAGTAGTCAACTCGCGGACGACTGTGGAGAATGTTCTGGAGAAGTCGGCGCCGATGTAGGAGGAGATCGATGGCTGACCTGGCCGACTTCCAACCGGCAACTTCACGCCGGAGTTCCGGCAACAACACCCCCACTCCCCAGAACCAAGGCACACTCCATCTTATTGTGTGTGGGGGGGTCCCATAGATTTTTAATAAGCAATTTTAATAAACAAATTTCTGAAAGCCGAGAAGAGGTATTTGCGTGAATATGCAATCCCACGCGGATATGAATTCCTCGGCTTCCAATGACTAAGGACTATTGATATATGAACCCGAACTGAACTGAAGTAAAAACTACAGCCTTTCGTTAAAAAAAAAAAAATTTTTAATTAATAAAAAACTTCATCACGCACAGAATGTGTACACTAAGTAGATTTCCCAGGTCTTATTCGAGATGGATTCCAACAAGAGCAAGTGACGAAATTTAATTTACAAGTCAAGGGAGGGCAATCAGCTAAAATGTATGTCCACTCAAGTGTGCTCTGGACTGACTGGGAATGAAGGGAAAAAATTATGTACTCACGCATTGTAAATTTCCATCCTTTATATGAAATTTTCGTAAACACAAACGTTATAAAATTACATCTTACAACCTATTGATTCGTCTAAATGATTTCGCAACTCAAATAACAACAAAATAATAACAATTATTGACTATTTTCAACCCTCTAACCCCCCCCCCCCATACCATCGTCCAATATTACCTAAAATGTATAATTCTAAACAACTTAAATGAAAAGCTAAAATCCTGAATTTGGGTTCTATACTTTAAAAATTTCCACAGAACATTCGAAATTACATGCTTAAATTTCTTTATCACTATGCATTCATTCATATGTATTATACTATAAATATAAATATATATATATATATATATATATATATATATATATTATATATTAATAAATGAGCTGTAGAAAAAAATTTTAAACCATAGTTGTGTTAAAANTATATATATATATAAGCTGCACAGCTGAGTACACTTAGTACTTAGCTCTAGACAAATCTTTGAGCGAGATAGACCGAAGGAGATATGAAAAACAAACCTACAAATAGGGACACTACCTAAAGGAGACGTGATGTCATAAGCAATTATAGCAAATGACGTGATCACACTTTCGAAAACCATTAGCGTGACTGAAAGAGGAGTTCTCCTTGACCGGAGGAGCGAACAGAAGAGATTCTTGCAAGGTAGAACAAGTGCAAGATGATAATATCATAAGTAAGTTATTTCGTAGCTTTATCATGGATAAACTGATTAAAAAAAAAAAGTTAACTTTAATATGTTTCAAGTGAAAAACATAAAATAATACAATATAATACAGTATTATAATATATAATATGCAATTGAAATATATTTTAACTCTCATTAAGAAAATACTACAATCACATAACTTACACTTTAATTTTTAAAGTCACAGCACGAAATCAAAACCATGAGTATTTAGTACCAATTTTTGTTTTTTTCTTCTTTTTTTTTTAATCCATAGGTATATTTAGCAGTTCATTAGAGATAAAATAGTAGAATATAAGTTACTTCAGTTTTTAGTAAAACATGCATCACCACTCTTGAAATGTAAAATATAATTTCTTACGATTTAATTAATCAAATTAATGTTATGCAAAAATATAATTAATTAATACAAATTTATATAAAAAGATCATTCTAAGATTAGATTTTAGAATAAAACTTAAAAGAGATGAAGCTTATTAACTGGCCGGCCGGCCCAGAGACAGCCTTAGGTGATCTTTCCATCATCTCAAAATTTCCTTTTCTTGAACATTGACTTGCTAATCAAGCCATTTTCTCATAATTGCCTTCTGCCTACTCTAGCACCTACTAGACATATAGAATGGCAAAAAAAAAAAAAAAAAAAAAAAAAAAAAAGCATACAAAAATTGTCCTAAAGAAAAAAAGGATATATATTAATTTGCTAAGAGACAAATAAATCAAGTTAAGCGCGGTACTTTACGATAGTAGAGTCTGTTTAAGTTAACAGGAGAAATAGGCATATAGCTACAAATGTTCACCAGCTAGGAACACCACAAAAAGGACTTGTCTCTATACATTCAAAGAGTTGACAGGAATTTTGATTTACACATAAAGAGTAAGTGATAGTTTTGATTTCGTAAGCCGCACCATTTTCAGATTTTAAATACTTTGTATTAAAGATTAAATCTCTGTGGACGTGGAAATATATCAAGAAAGGGGGCAATTTATTACAATAACCAATAGCAGAAATGAATTTAAAATTAAGAATTTCGTCAGCGCCAATGACCTCAGCAGTCGACGCGCAGAAAAGAAAAAAAAACTTTGGAGGTAAATTTGTTGACCGACAAGTTTTATTAAGTGAGGATCATTCGGTATTCGGTTTTGGTAGTTAAAAACTGATTTTTAACCAAAAAAGTTTTACTTCTGCCAAATTTTCAGGCGTTCATCAGAGAGAAGAAACATAATAAATAATTTAAAAACATGTCTATATGTCATGATTTAATTAAGAATAAATAAATGAAAATATAAATGTGTAATCGACCATATAAAATGCTATATAAAAATATAGTACATAGCATTATATATATNTGGCTAATATATAAACTTTTTTGGTTAAAAATTAGTTTTTATTCTTCTATTATTCATTGTAATCAAATTACAAAAAAATTTAAATTTATTTTTAAAGGAATGTAATATGTAAAAAATAAAAATTTCTGTGCAAAAAAAAAAAAAAATTCTAATACAATCAAGTCCGGATTCCTTATAATCCTCAATTCACACACACACACACACACAAATTGTCTTTCATGACATTTAACAATTAAAATAATTTAGGAGTTCATCGTCCACCACAGTATAGTACAAGTCGGAGATAAGAGCTCTAAAAAATTGATAACCCATAAAATTGTCCATTTCGTTGCTGGATGGGGAAAATTAGCTAAGGCAGACTCTGAACCGGCCTCAATATACTAGTTACTTACTTAAAGAAGGACTCCCAGGACGATCACCATCTAAAAACCTTCAGCAGTCGTCTGACAGAGAACCAGCAGCAAAACAGCGGCCTCTGGGTCTTCCTCGTCTCCACACTCATGAAGTCGTACCAGCACGGATCTTATGGCAGATGGATCGAACACATATGGTGAATCTCTCCGCATTTCTTCTGGGACAAATACCTCCATGCTGCTCAAGGAACTCTCTCTTGAACCTCATCAAACATATATATCCAATCCGAATAATAGTTCCCAAAACGTGTGACACTTCCACAATTCACCAGGCAATATACAATCCTATTCCAAAGTTCTCAACTGTAAGGAGAGACTTATCATACTACTTCACAAGGATTTCTTGAGATTCTAATCCATTTTCCAATATCTAAATGAGAGGTAACTTTTTTTATTAAATAGGATCACAAGTATTTGCTGGAATGACCGAGGTTGACCATCCATATCTAGCACAAACAAATTCAACTTCTTTTAGAATTTATCACGAAGCTTCAGCTATATTATTTACCACAAGGAGCCAATTATGTATTCATGGATAATTTGGGATGTCATGATGTCACCACATGGTCACCGGTTTAATGTAATGAGATACTTTCAAGGAGACATATGGGTTCTTGTATTTTTATTTCCTCAAGTTTACTAAAGCCTGGAAGAGTATCAGGACGATACAGTATTAACACTTTGAAGGGTTGAGAAAGTTGGAAACCTATGGCAAATGTGAATCTGTCAGGAAAGAGTCACATCTTGTTCTTCTAAAAAGACTTTACTTCAAAGATATCTTGTTTTAAAATTTCCAAACTTTTTGGCGCTTTTCAATTCGACATCTGCTACACTATCCACAATATCTTTCTCTAGCATTTCCTTCATGAATCACTGCTATGATCATGCTGTTCTCTATCGTCCTTGTATAATAATACTGGAGATACTGGTATGTACTGTATCCATATATCCCATACGAAAATCACACCTCTACAGATTCAATGATCAGTCTAGCGCACAAGTGATTGTCCCCCATACTGGGACTTCAGATAAATTGTAAAAAATAACATATTTACGGATAATAAAATTACGCATTGAACTAGATATTTCTTGCTCTCTCTCATGAAGGACCAGAGGAAATTTAAAGCCATGTCTTCGTCATTAAAGGTGAATAAACCATTGCAATATTTTTTTCTTTCCTTAAAAGGGTTGTCTATGGGAAACTTCAAACTTCCAGGGGGTAGTTCCGGTGAAAAGTTAACTTGATGAAATGTTCACTTTCGGTATATATTGCCCTTGAAGGTATAATCTCTGCAATATATATTTTTTTCCCCATGGATCAATGTACAACACTACGCGTCAGAGTGCCAAGAACGTCACAGGAGGAATACCTCAGTTGGCGTAAAAGAAAATATTTGTGCGTATATTTCACATATATGGTATGAGACCATCAACACTACAGCAATTAATCCAAAAGTCAACATAAAGACAAGTCCTTAAGGTTCCTAGTGAGCGAACTAGTAAGGGGGAAATAAGAAAACGAGAAATTCTTAAGAACAAAAACAAATATAAAATAAGTTTTTATATTTATCTATCTATCTATCTATCTATCTATCTATCTATCTATCTATCTATCTATATATCTATCTATCTATCTATCTATCTATCTATCTATCTATCTATCTATCTATCTATCTATCTATCTATCTATCTATCTATCTATCTATCTATCTATCTATCTATNATATCCTAACAGCTTCTAGTTTTATATCATTTATAAGATTTATATTTTATCAGAAAAGTTTATGATAAAACTGGTAATTTTTTTTTTGGTGGGGGGTGGGGGGTGTAAATGATAAGATCAAATTAATATATACGTTTTAAAGCGCTCCAGAAGGAATTATACTTATTTTAGTGACTATGTTTCGCTATAGCCAGTATTCTTGAGAGCGCTGTAATTAGACATCACCCTTTAACAGTCCGAAATATTAAAATATCATTGAAACATAAAACACTGCTCTACATAACAGTTAACAGCTTGAATTTCAGAAACGAATCAATCCACACAAAGAAAAAATAAGTAATTGGGAGTGAGAGACTGAAATTTGTTTCACTTGTTTTAAATATTCCCGTTTTATTTATACATTCAAAATTTAATACTTAAGGAAACCATATAACTCATGATTTGGGAAATATAAATAAAAATAAAACATACAAATTAAAAATCAAAGTATTTAAATCCCTCTGATTCACAGTCTTTTTTCTTTTTTTTTTTCTTTCTTTTTTCTTTTTTTTTTTAATATTCAGTAAATAATTAATATTGTCCTTCAATGAGTGCACAAAATGAACTACAATAAAATCTATGTATTATTCAGGTTTCGTTAATTAGTTTATCGCGAGTTTACAATTAGTAAATGCTCAGAACGGGCGTTAAACATAAGTAATATTATTAGGCCATTATGGATTTATTAACTAATTGGAATGGATAACGCGGTTATTTCAATTATGAGAATTTACAAATAGAAATTTAGTGTTTTTGATGAGACTATTTTAAATATTATCTTCAAATAAACATTAATCCTCTCTAGCAGACTTGTGCTAACATATCTCTGGATATAGCGTTCGTCCACGTCTTCTAAATGGGAAATTCCGAAAGTTAAATGCAGCAATTTATTCCTGACGAGCAAGCATTTTCAGAAAGGGGGGGGGGGCAGTGGGCAAAACCACTAAGATTTGGAAAAGTGAACTGACAGTACTCCCAAAGAGGAGATGAGCAAAATGGCGTATATGAAGCAGTAGAGCAGTCGCAGGGGGGAAGGTGTAGTTGGTATGCTAAATGTCAGGGGTTCTCCTGAGCCCCTCAAAGGTCGGCCATTGTGCTGAGGGCTCAATACTCCGATGTAGATCAGGTCTAGCGAGATCCCACACACACAGGCCAGGAGCGAGGCAATTCTTCTGCAAGACACAAGATCCCGGTCCCGAAGGGAAATTTCCCACTTTGGTTGGTACCGAGGGAAAACGAATGGGGTAGTCAAGATATGTGAGAAAAATGTCCTCTCCGACAAAACTACATGGCTTAGTCTTGTAGTCCTTCACCAGGATTACTAAAGAAGTAACACAACACTCTGAGAATTCAACTGATCATCAAAAGAAATTGTACAATTCAAGTTTGGAAAATAACACAGGAGGACTTACAATAATATCAAGCAACTAAAATTTAAGAGAACAAGTATAACACACGGACAAATCCCCAAAATAAAATGGCAAACCTATTCCTTATATTTATATGAATAAATACCTGAATTAGCAGATTCACTAAGTAGTTACGTAAATGGCATATAATTTAAAGGGTTACTACTGCCAACATTCTTTTAAGGGCCCAGAGACATGTCACTGCTTACAATAAGCTAAGGAAGAATAGGATCCCTATGAATCCCTAATCTTAGTGTAAAACGTAGAATATATATATATTATAACCTCTCTATAAACATTCAATAATATGGATAGTTATTGGATGATTTTTGTTGGGGTCGGTCAAGGTAGTGTCCCTACCATGACCGACCCCCATCAAAAATCATCTAATAATAATATCTACGGTCAAAAAACTCACCAGTTGAATAATAAGGATGATTTTTATGTTAGTGTTAATATAGAATAAAATATTTTTAAATTATAGTTAAATTTCAAATATTCTCGCTGTTATTCTTTTAAAAATATTAATTATATACCTTAGTTCGCTACTATTATTTTTAAGGTATAAAGCATATAAATTCCTAAATTACAGAAAATTAACTTTTTTCAATATGTTACAATTACTTAATTTTAAACATTATGTCAATTTCTATTTAGTTAATTTGTACGAAAATAGGTACAATAATTTATACTACTGTCATAGATGATAAATATAGCCATTAAATTAAATACACCCAGTTTATCGTATTAAAGAATTTGATTGTCCAGCTTCCTTAAGAGATATACAAAAAAATTTTATGTAATTGGCGATACATTAACTGATCTACTTTTTTACTTTAAAAAAAAATTATCATGGATCAGTAACTTATAGACCGATTAGATGAAGGTATCTTTATTTACAATTTTTTTTTTTTATCAATTAGCTATTGGATTGGAAAAACTTATGCGCAATTAGTAAACTCTACTCTCCCTCGGAAACAAATTATTTAAAAAAAAGGACGTGAGGTGTTTATATAATAAATATTAATATGATCAAACGATTTGGAATATAAAATAAAGATGAAAATGGCATAACACTTAAAAAGTATCCTCATGAAAATTATATATTTACAAGTAATAATTCATTAAACAACTCAATCAGGTTTAATTTTTTTTTAATCATGTTTAATTTATTAATAACTATTTTTTTTTGTTTTCATTTTTATGATCACCTGTTAAATATAGTTAGCCTGATACGTTAATTATAATGTGAAAATTTAAAATTTTATTTTTAGTTAAAATAATGGAACACAAATATGATTTTGTAGTTTTAAATACCCTAAATGTCTTATACAATGAACAAAATTTAAAAAAAAAAAAAAAAAAGCTGAAGGAAAGTAGAAGATAGCACTATGGTACTTTAGAAAATCCAGGAGACAATTGGGGTGGACTTTGAAGGGTTAACTTGAGATTTATAGACTACTGAATTCTAATTAAAGAGAAGTATAATCTAACCTTTCTTTGATCGTCGGAATGAGTAAAGCGAACATCCGTAGACAAAGAGGATATCTTGGAACACACTACTTGCGTTTCAGCTACCGGACCGTCATCTTCCCGCCTATAAAGTTTCAATTTCGACTTCTGTGGCCCTAAGTCTTCCTCAGAAATATGCAAGACACACCGGCGTAGGGGTAAGCGTTCGTTCAGGTCTTCTTCGTAAATGTGCAGCTCGTTCCGACGCACGGGTAACAGTCGATTCGGAGATCCTTCGGAGACGTGCAGCTCTTTCCTCTGCAGGGAAAATCCTTCGTCCTTGGTCTTGAGCAGTTCTGCAGGTTCGTCCAACTCCAGTCGGACAATACGTATCTTTGAGCGCTCTCGAGGAGCGTTGCATTCGAGTGAAGAAAGATACGACTCGGATGTGCTCGATAAACCTTCATTCCTCACGTTCAAATCAGCTAGCTTTTCAGAAATACTGAATTTGGCATCTTGCAGATTTAAAGTAGATTTTGCATTTGGAGCATTTAGATTTAATTCAGGCAGATTTATCTGACGATATCTCAAACTCACACGAGACAAATCTGAATTTGACTTGATTTCGGGAATATTTATTTTTAACTTTGAGTAATCATAGTCCGATTTTAAAGAACGAGTTTCGTCTGAGGTAGCTAACTGCCTCTCATTTCTATCAGCAGTCGAGGTAAAATAAACCTTTTCATCAGATACATTTCTTACGTTTGAAGTACTTTGGTAGGATTTACGAAAATGTATTTCATCATTCAAGTTTGGTTGCCTTAGGTTCAGCTTAGGTTCAGAAATACCTACTTTTGCAGTAGATGGTCTCAATTCGATGTTTCGTGAATGCGATTCAGCCATATCATAGGAAATATCGGAGTGCTTTTCAGAAAGAATAAGACGGTCTTTAACCTTGCGTTCATTCACACTATACGTGTCAAAATCGGTAACTTCGTCTGAAGTTCTGGAATGAGAAGGGCCTATTTTTACTTCTGGTCGTGACTGATAATCTGTAAGCATTTTCACTTTTACATCAGATACATTTCTTACGTTTGAAGTACTTTGGTAGGATTTACGAAAATGTATTTCTTCATTCAAGTTTGGTTGCCTTAAGTTCAGCTTAGGTTCAGAAATATCTACTTTTGCAGTAGATGGTCTCAATTCGATATTTCGTGATTGCGATTCAGCCATATCATAGGAAATATCGGAGTGCTTTTCAGAAAGAATAAGACGGTCTTTAACCTTGCGTTCATTCACACTATACGTGTCAAAATCGGTAACTTCGTCTGAAGTTCTGGAATGAGAAGGGCCTATTTTTACTTCTGGTCGTGACTGATAATCTGTAAGCATTTTCACTTTTACATAACTAGGTTTTTCATCGTCGCGATGCGTATTCGACTTTAGAGAAGAAGGGTTTTCATTTTCTTTTATTTCAGGATTCTCTATAACGCTTTTCTTGGAGAAAAGTTGAGATTTAGAAGTGGAAAAGCCCATTTCAACCTTCCCAGTAGGGACTTCCTTTACCTGCGGAAAACGTCTTGAAGAAGTCATACTGCAGACGCCAACATAAAACTTTGGATTATTTAAACTCTCTTCTACCTTAGTCAAATTCAAATTTATGCTCTGATTAGAGATAGCCTCTACGTCCTGTACATTGATGCCAACTTGAGGTTGGTTCTTTTCAGTTTTAAGATCTGATACGAACATTTGTCGAGCTGTCAAATCGGTTTTTACATCACCTTTGATGTGCGGTGGACACAATTCCGAAGATAGCTGACTTGAAACAGCTTTTACGCTAGAATTGTCTCTCTCGCTCTTCAGCACACCTAAGGTAGTCTTAGATTTTCGCTCGGACTCACTTAATTTTACCACCCGAAAACGTCTGATCGGCTTTTCATCGTAAACATTTATATTCAAATTAGTTTTACTCAAATCCTTTTCCTCATCGGCCGATCTCGACTTCATTCCCACCGTGTGAACGGATTCTGCTCGCACAGTATTTAAGCTCGTTTGAGGTAGTTCCTTTTGATCTGACCCGTCCCTAAGCCGAACTGACAAGTCAGCCTTATCACTTATTTTGTGCATGGGATTTGATTTGAGAAACGTAAGGTTTGATTCGGCTTCGTATTTCCGTAGCGGTAGAGCAGTACTAAAACCTGTAACTTTCGTATCAACTCTCCGAGAAGGAGAACTCAAATTTTCCTGTCGAATGTGACGGAGCGATTGATCATCGTTAACATTTCTTCTCAAGTTGGGTGTAATCAAATTTACATCTGTATCAGGTAGGCTCGAGTTCGCACCCTGCGCTGAATCCTCTCTTAAATCAGAATTATTAATGTCCAATCGAGGACGGACCACTTCAATTTTTACATTTGATATATTCGTTTGATGCAATTTTAGATCAGTTTCTTCAGCAGAAGCACTCAAATTAATAGTCTGAACACTGACATTACGTTTTTCATTTTGAACATTTGCTTTCCGTACAGTTATACGTGACACTGTTTCAGAATCAGCAACGGTTGATTGTATTTCCGATGGAAGGGTATAGTTTTCCTCAACTGGAATAATCGATTCATCAGGAGAAGGGTTTAAAGTATCTGGAGACTTCAATACAGTTTGTGTAGGAGAAGAAGTGTCAATAGGAACAGGACTACTCAACCTTACTTTTCGAAAGTGGTAACCAGCAGCTTCACAGTGAAGGTGGGGATCCATTGGAACACGTTTTTCAGATTCCACGTTTGGGTCAATTTCTCGAAAATCCCGGCGACTCCGTTCATGAATTGGATTTACGTTGTCTTCAGAAAGGCCGACGTTAGCAACGCAGGGTTTTAGGTCGACCTTCGGCAGATTCGCTCCTCCTTTTACATCAGTAGTGTCAACCTCTTTTGGTTGATGGTGGCTGGTATTCACTTCTGGGAGATGAGGATTTACATTCGAGAGACGTTCATTAATTTTAGGAATAATCGTGCTTTTATCAATATCAAATTCTTTTCTGCCTACTTCTCGTGAATTAACATCAGCGCCCACTTTGAGGTTCAAAGTTAACGGGAGACTAAGGCTAAATTTTTGAATATTATAATAATCACCTTTGATGTCAGGAGGATGCAGATCAGTTTTGACATTAGACATATTTGCGTCATCTTTTTTCAGTTCGCCTTTAACATTAGGAACACCAACTTTATGCAAATACTGGTCATTGTTTTCAGCAGGAACATTTACGCCTTTAACTTTTGGCAGTTGAACATCTACTTTTGGTGAATGCAAACCGCCTTCAACACTTGGTAGTTGAATATCAACTTTTGGTAAATGTAATCCTCCTTCAACTCCTGGAAGATGTAGACCAACTTTTGGTAAATGGTCGCTTCCTTTAACATCAGGTAATTCAACATTGACTTTCGGTAAATGTAAACCGCCATCAAAACTTGGCAGCTGAACATTCATCACTTTTGGTAAATGTAAACTGCCCTCGACACCTGGAAGATGAAGACCATCATTTGGTAAATGGACGCTTCCTTTAACATCAGGTGACTCAACATTAACTTTCGGTGAATGTAAAACGCCTTCAACACTTGGAAGCTGAACATCCACTTTTGGTAAATGTAATCCGCCTTCGACTCCTGGATGATGTGGTCCAACATTTAGTAAGTGGGCGCTTTCTTTAACATTAGGTAATTTAACATTAACTTTAGGTAAATGTAAACCGCCTTCAACACTTGGAGGCTGAACATCCACTTTTGGTAAATGTAATCCGCCTTCGACTCCTGGAAGATGTGGACCAACATTTGGTATGTGGACGCTTCCTTTAACATCAGGTAATTCAACATTAACTTTTGGTACAAGTAAACCACCTTCAACACTTGGCAATTGAACATCCACTTTTGGTAAATGCAATCCGCCTTCGACTCCTGGAAGATGTAGACCAACATTTGGTAAATGGACGTTTCCTTTAACATCAGGTAATTCAACATTAACTTTCGGTAAATGTAATCCACCTTCGACTACTGGAAGATGTAGACCAACATTTGGTAATTGTACGCTTCCTTTAACATCAGGTAATTCAACATTAACTTTTGGTAAATGTAAACCGCCTTGAACACTAGGCAGCTGAACATCCACTTTTGGTAAATGTAATCCACCTTCGACTACTGGAAGATGTAGACCAACATTTGGTAAATGGACGCTTCCTTTAACATCAGGTAATTCAACATTACCTTTCGGTAAATGTAAACTGGCTTCAACACTTGGTAGCTGAACATCCACTTTTGGTAAATGTAAACCGCCTTGAACACTAGGCAGCTGAACATCCACTTTTGGTAAATGTAAACCGCCTTCGACAGCTGGAAGATGTAGACCTACGTTTGGTAAATTCAGACCTCCTTGTATACCAGGTAGTTCAACATCAACTTTTGGTAAATGTAATCCACCTTCGACTCCTGGAAGATGTAGACCTACGTTTGGTAACTGGACCCTTCCTTTAACATCAGGTAATTCAACATTAACTGTCGGTAAATGTAAACTGGCTTCAACACTAGGCAGCTGAACATCCACTTTTGGTAAATGTAAACCGCCTTCGACTCCTGAAAGATGTAGTCCAACTTTAGGTAAATGTAAACCCCCTTCCACATTCAGGTAATTCAACATTAACTGTCGGTAAATGTAAACTGGCTTCAACACTAGGCAGCTGAACATCCACTTTTGGTAAATGTAAACCGCCTTCGACTCCTGAAAGATGTAGTCCAACTTTAGGTAAATGTAAACCCCCTTCCACATTTGGCAGCTGAACATCCACTTTTGGTAAATGTAAACCGCCTTGAACACTAGGCAGCTGAACATCCACTTTTGGTAAATGTAATCCGCCTTCGACTCCTGGAAGATGTAGACCTACTTTCGGGAGATGGAGGCCCCCTTCCACATGAGGTAATTCAACATCAACTTTAGGTAAATGTAAACCGCCTTTCACTCCTGGTAGATGTAGACCTACTTTTGGTAAATGCAGGCTTCCTTCTACATGAGGTAATTCAACATCAACCTTTGGTAAATGTAAACCGCCTTGAACACTAGGCAGCTGAACATCAACTTTTGGTAAATGTAAACCGCCTTCGACACCTGGAAGATGTAGACCTACTTTCGGTAAATGCAGGCCTCCTTCCACATGAGGTAATTCAACATCAACTTTAGGTAAATGTAAANTGGCACGACGTCCCCTCTCGCCTTCAAAATAGTACTGAAGATGGCTTATAATGTAAGCCGAAACTTGGCAGATAATAAAAAATACATTTTACATTTTTTTTTATAAACTTTGACCGAACCCCAAAAAATTCTATGTTAATTATCTCTACGGTCAAAAACTCTCCATTAAAAAAAAAAATAGTAGCAAAACTAGTCGGGGATGATGTGGTGAACGCAAAACTCATCCATCGTAGCTTTATTCTTAAAATGTCTCCCATTATGTTATACAATATAAATTTTAGAAAATTTTATTTTAAACTTATTCTGTCTTAATAATAAATTTTTTCGTCACTTAAATAAAAACAATGATTTCATGAATACAAATTTTAGCCCTTTCCACACATCCGATTTCAACCAAAAATGAATTTGTTCCAAGATTTGTATGAAGAAACTTAAATATCAAAATCGGTTTTCAATATTTAAAAAAAATAAAAGGGCTCTCGCCCTGTATTTGAAATCACTTTCTTAAATATTCTCCATAAAAATTTTACTAAATTAATTTTTACACTGCAATTATATTTTGCAATTCCTTTCGTACCCCAACTCCCCGACCGTTGTTCATGTTTTATCTTAATGAACATTGGAAATCTGCTTAGTTAACGCATCCTCGCTTGAATATTTTTTTTTCACCTTACTCCATATGGTAATAAACAGCTCTTCCTAATATAAATCGATCGTATGAAAGCCAACGAGCCATTTTCTGGAGCGATAGGTTAGCCCATCGGATCCATTCGGGTCCTGGTGTTGTGGGTTCGAATCCCGCCCAGGTTAAGCTTTTATCGATGTATAATTATTTCATTATTGCCGACGTTTCGGCTTAACTTGTAAGTCATCTTTCAGGGCGGGAGGTCAATGGTCACATCTCAGAGTCACTCTGAGACCAGTCCACTCAGAGATGTGACCATAAAAACCTTCCTCGGACATCTCTCAATACATCATTATCACCCTGATGATGACTTACAAGTTAAGACGAAACGTCGGCAATAAAAAATAATTACCCAGCAATTTCGGAGTATTTTCTTTTTCTACCCCTGGCCGAAACTTCGGCTAATTTATTTATTAAACCCTCCAACCATGTATGGATTACAGTTGAAGGTAATATTATCGTTCGGCTCCCACAGAGGGCACTACGACCGCCTTCGACACCACTCTTCCTGTGAGGTGGCGATCGTGGTAGAGGGCGGATTCCCGTTCGCGCCCATTCCTTTTGTCGGGCGAATGGCGGTGGGGAACATGTGCATTAGCAGTACGCCAGGATGGATAGCGCCTCGGAGCACAATATTCTATGGAGGCGTTTGCGGCTTGATCCTCATACATTTATTTATCGGCCGGCGAGAATTCCCACATTCCCTGGGGCAGTCCCTCCCCTCGCTGATTTCCTCCCTTTCGCAATTTCCTATTGAAAATACTCCCTCTTCTTGTTGTTATTGTTGTTAGTGGTGGAGAGCGGTTTTACCAATTCTTACTTGTGCAAACATCTTACCCAAATGTTCACGTAGGCTTCGTCGGTCGTCAGATGTATTTACCATTTCATCTTCCGGGTTGGACCGAGTCAAATTGTTCTTATTTGCCGAGCTTTTTATCAAATTAAAAGCTCGGCAAATAAGAACAATTTGACTCGGTCCAACCCGGAAGATGAAATGGTAAATACAATTGAAAAATGTCAAATTTAAACTATTTCTACATAGGATATGTATGTAATGTGTATGCGTGCATCTATATATATATATATATATAAACTTTGTTAAATCCCATTTCACAGTATCTTAATAAATTCAAATATTTTTTAGAAATTACTAGAAAAAAATATGATACATGAAGGGGAAGGTGTTAATGAATAAAGCTGGTTTGAAAAATCTATTATTTATGTATATGTTGATGGATATTGAGTTAGGGTCTAAAAAAAAAAAAAAATACAAGAGCTTATATACTGAATGCATGAGTTCATTAGTCATCATTTAAAATCTCAGGCATGGAGCACACGCGTTTACACACTCCTCTCTATTTAAATATACAAATGTAAAATAATTTGAAATACTTGTTTTTGAAAATTGTTAAAGAAATTATCTGTTGTTGAAGAAGGAAAGTGAGAGGGGGAGTTGAGAGTTTAAGATTGAAGAGAATATTTATATAAATTGAAATTTATAAAATTTAATGTCCTGTATTATTTTTAGGAAAGGCACACACATGTTAAGGAACTTATTTATTAATGAATAAGGATGTAAGGGTGTTCCTCGCCATCCCTCCTATCCTGATCGGCCTAGAGAGAGCATCAGTCGAATTATCTTTTGTCTCGATGTTTATTTCTTTAGATTCAAGATTAAATTTCTCATTAACATTTATTCAAGTTCTACTTTGAAAATCTATGATGGAGGGAAATACACGCCCGCCTGTCGGACCTTTTATCCTTCAAATAACCTAGCTTTATATTGTAATAAAATTGTGAGACTCCAGCACTTTAAGTTTTGTAGAGTTAGAGGCTATTTGGATATAGGGACAATAATTAAAAAGAAAAAAAGTGGAAGCTTGGTAATAGCTAATACAAGAACTTCATTGACTTGAATTTCATTGAATTAATACCAAAGCATCAGAGTAGTGATGAGAAGAGAAAGAGGCAGTTACTCGTTGTTTAAATTGTAAATACTTTATATAAAATACTCTAATATATCTATAAATAAAAACAGACAGTATTCAGAAATAGGAATGCCGAGAAAAATCTACGTGCATTATTATCAAACCAGTCAATAAATCAATAATATGAATGTATTCTTTAATTTGATAAAAAGTTAATCAAGTAAAAACCAACGACAAAATGATATCAGAAATATGCAGATTAGAAAACAACTCTTACCATTTAACAAAATTCCAATTAAAACGAGGAGGAATTTTTCAGATTATAAAATTTATCAAAATGACGAGGAATAATAAATTGCATTATTAAACTATGATAAAAGCTCAAAAGATAGTAAATTCGTTTATATGTATATAAATATAACATAAAGGGAACCAGTGTAGTAAGAAAATAATGGAAGAAGAAAGAACTATGGACATTATCATACATCCCTCTACATATATGTCTTAGTTTATGTAAAATAAGAATTGAATTATAAACAATTTTAATTAGATGAGGCAATATATGCCCCCTATACCTATGCTTAGATACACTTAAAATAATCAATCAAACAAACAATAAAAACTGTAATAAGTATATACCATGGAACTTAGAGTACTGCATACATGATATAGAAGCCTAAGAGAATTTTAAATACAAAAGCACTCTACGCTTCTGTTAATTTTCTTATAAAATAATACCTACTTTTGGTAAATGCAGGCCTCCTTCCACATGAGGTAATTCAACATCAACTTTAGGTAAATGTAAACCGCCTTTCACTCCTGGTAGATGTAGACCTACTTTCGGTAAATGCAGGCCTCCTTCCACATGAGGTAATTCAACATCAACTTTAGGTAAATGTAAACCACCTTCAACACTTGGGAGCTGAACATCCACTTTTGGTAAATGTAAACCGCCTTCGACACCTGGTAGATGTAGACCTACTTTCGGTAAATGCAGGCCTCCTTCCACATGAGGTAATTCAACATCAACTTTAGGTAAATGTAAACCGCCTTTCACTCCTGGTAGATGTAGACCTACTTTTGGTAAATGCAGGCCTCCTTCCACATGAGGTAATTCAACATCAACTTTAGGTAAATGTAAACCAACTCCAGGAAGATGAAGACCAACTTTCGGATGATTTTCCTCTAAATGTTTTTGATCATCATTTTTGTCTTTATGTCTTTTGTGGCCTCCTAAATTCGGCAATAGTGAATGGGATTTTGGATGTTCTGTTTCAGTGTCTTCCGAATCACTTCCTTCATCCCGCCTCCCCAATAAATTCAACTTTAATCTTGGCATAATTCGGTTTTCGGTCCGAAAGTTTTACTTCACTCACGTTTAGTTTAACAGTGTAAATGGAGAAGACGATTATCCATTACTTTGAGCTATATGCTGAATAACTTTCAACAGTTAACGGGTAACCGGCGTCCACTCCCTTAACTATTGTTCCGAACTTGTCTGAGTTGTAACTGTGACTGGGGATATTCAGAAAATCAAATCAACCATTTCGGGTTATCATGAGGAGAGGGGAGTATTCTGGGCTAACAACATGGGTCAAACCCGTGAATTCAACCATAGATCCTGTCTCTCTAATACAAAGGACCATTTATTTATTCAAATGTTCCTTTATGAGAGTTATTTTCACTCTTAAATTTTTACTGTCTTTTTTTTAATAAGATAATTGAGATAAATTAGAATAAATAGTCGTCTTGATGAACACTTGCTGTATATAGGCATATTACAAAGTGTATTAGCAATAAATTCAATTCTCATTGATAGATTAATTGTTTCTAACCCACTTGTCTTGCGATGTCTAGGCATTTTATAGAAGTTTCTTAAAAGCGATTAACTATTAAATAAATAATTATCGATTTTTCGAAAACTTAAAAAGCCGTTTGTTTTTTCAACTTTAAATAGTTTTTAGCAGATTTCTTTTCAGTAAATCAAGTTTATCATCAAAATATGACAATTGAAAAATGTTCACGTAGGCTTCGTCGGTCGTCAGATGTATTTACCATTTCATCTTCCGGGTTGGACCGAGTCAAATTGTTCTTATTTGCCGAGCTTTCGCACATCATGTGATGGCTTCTTCAGGGCTGAAAAGAGAATGAGAGTTGTAAAGAGAGATTTTTAAAA
>KZ815670.1:1130249-1141923 GCA_000696205.2 Oncopeltus fasciatus | reverse complement strand
CCCCCCCCCCCAAATTCAATAATAATATTTACGGACAAAAAACTCTCCATTTTAATAATCTTTGTAATTTCTTATTTTTGTATGCTCACTACACTCTTTTTGGAATAAAACATATAATTAGCCTCTCTTCAGTAAAATCGCAGAAAAAATCAAAGAAATTCCCTAATTTAAATCATGGAATCATGTTAAAGACATGAGCAACTTAATTCCCAAAGTGTAAGAAGTCAAGTCTTGAGTGAGTACGAAATAACATAGCTGGGGGGGAAGTAGAGCGGTAGGCCGTCGAACCCATGACGATTGACAGGGAATCCTAATGTCGACAAGTGGCTGGGGACAAAGGTCAAGGCTTAAAGGTATTCCTGGAGCAATCGCCCACGTACGAACACACATACCGATATATATATATATATAAAGATTTGAGAAAAAGACAACTTGTCAAGAGAAAAATCATCCAAAAAACAATATAAATACTTATACTAATGAGAGACTAGACCTAAACCAAATACCAGAAAAGAGAATATAAAACGGAGGAGGTGAGTGAAACAAACAGATTACATATATTCAGAGTAAATTCGACTTTAGGGACAACTATATAATTACAAGTACCTAACCCCTCCCCCTCGAACGTTTCCAGACACTGAATTACTTATAACTTTTGAGAGAGTATCACAAATATCATTTACTTATTAAAAATGTAGCCTCCTGAGCACATACAGACATACACAGATGTCTCCCTGAAAGTTTCAAAGAGTTTTAAGTTACATGACATAAAATAAGTTTCATGTCGCTCGAGACATATAAATGCAAAAAATTGAGAGAGGATGATTGATAATATATATTTCCCTAACAATTAATTAATTCTCAATTAAGGCGAAATGTACATTCTTATATACTGAAATATAGCAATTAATTGTGAAAAGACAATCACCGACAAGAATAGAATGGGTGCGGTGGCCTTGGAAATGCCAACTCATACATTTATAATGAAAAGCAAAGATTATTGCTATCTCGAGAGGCAAATATATTCTTCAAGACAACTGATAAGGAACGAGTGTAAAATGAAATTTATTTTACAATTTAAACAAGAACATTTCAGAAAAAGGTAGATTTGTCCCCAATCTTACGTAAATGAAGTTATATATAAATTAAAGTATTATTTTTACTAAATACACTTTAAATAAAATTTAAGTAGTTAAAATTTTGTATTATAAATTTCCGTCAATGTTTCCCTGTCGAATGATCCAGGGATAAATCTTTCAAAAGTCCTTTCGTCTTCCAAATTCATAAATATAAAAAGCATTAATTATTCCATTAAAAACTAAAAAAATAATAACCAAAATTGTCCATATTAGTATAAAAATCACAAATAAAACCTAATACAAAATGAAATACTTTAAGTAATCATCACGAAGTAAGTCAAATTTGTTTTCGATTCATTGTTTTTTTATTATTATTAAGTAATGACAATTATTTATTAATATTTCTATTCTTTAATAGGAATTTGACTCTCTGACCTGGAAAACATAAAACGATGATATTCCTCATTCCTCAACAAGGCTAACCCATTATGAAATGATACTCTATTACTTTCAAGATATATTCATATTAATTGCATTAAATAATGAAGAACAATATACTACAAATTACTATAAATTTTGGTGTAAGATAATAAAAATATTTTTAAGTTGGCATTTGTCATTGATACTTCATATACTTAATGTAGTATTATTTTATTCCTTTGTAAAAGAGAATAAACTGTCATCTAATTTGACTGTGTTAATTCCATTCTCCTTTATAATGAATGTACATATTTTGTAATTGTCTTTTTATTTTACATTTGTTTTCTCAATGCAAATTTAATTACATCAAAATTTAAGAAAACATTTTAAGAACTTTATTCCTCATTTGTTTAAAAATTAATTATTAATTTCCGTTAACATAATTATAGGTAATTCATATATTATTTAACTAATTTACAATTAATTAATAATAATTATATAATATGTATAATGATATAATTAAAAGGCCAAATGATCTAAGACATTACAGAACGCATCAAATGATTTGCAAAAGGAAGCCTGCCTGCTAGAGCACGTACAGATTCACACACACAAACGCACTTATTAGGGACATTTTTGTTTCTCCATTGTGGAGTCGGTAAAGATTCATGGGAAGTTTCAAATGTCACATGGTCACATGGTACCAATTTGAACAGCAAGTTATGCTTAACAGCGAATACATCGTCTTATGCTCGAAGGAGCTAACATTGTCAGCTATTTATTAGACGCTTTTTTGCTTTTATTTATTTTTATAAATATTGTATTGGTTGTGGTATTTAATTTTATACAATAATACAATTTTTAAGGTAAAATTACACGATCTCATCTATTTCTTTGTAATAGGAAGATGGAAATCGATTTAAATCACACAGGAAGAAGGCCCGAAAATGAATACTTGATATGTCACACCGGCAGAGTATGCTGATGAGCGCTGTGCGTAATGGGAATGACATTCAGGGAGGATGACTATTTCAGAGGATGGCCTAATTCAGACAACAGGCTCAAGTGAAGGTTGGCGTCCCTCTGATGGACGTCCATTCAGGAAACGGGCCATTCATTAAGGAGCAAGAGTCTTCCATGGACGGGTTTCCTCCAGATCTTCCAAGTCCCCTCCCTACACCCACCAAGGGTTAGGAGGGATTAGATAGAAGTCAATTGGCATTCACTATGCCTCGAGTCTAGCAGATCCATGAGAGCGAACAGTTCAAATATCACCGAGTCATTGGAGAGTTGATCACGCCAACCCCGGCTAACTGTACGCAATCCGACTGTCATTAGTGATTAGCCTTCGTCTTCGTCATGACGCAAGTGGGGTCGAGGGCGTCTGAAAACAAGCTACGGCAAGCCCATAGTCGCCAAACCAAGGCCTGCGCATCAGAAAGTCTACTCCAATTTATTTAACGGTAATAAGCATAAAAAAAAAAAAAATAGGATTCATAAATAAAACTAAATACAAAAATCTTTCGAAATAAAGAAATTATTAAAAAATAAAACATTAATATCCAATAGATGCAAGGGAGCAGAATACAAAAAATCTTGCTACCTCAGCCGGGACTCGAACCCGGATCTCTTGCTGTAGAAGGAATTATCTAACTAGCATCGGTGGTGTTAAGGCCTAGCATACTTGCCTGGAAATCAGGAGATCCGGGTTCGAGTCCCGGCTGAGGTAGCAAGACTTTTTATTCTGCTCCCTTGTATTTATAGTATAAAACTAACGTGGGATTAAATACCACAATTAATATCAATATTTATAATACACTATTTATAATGCATGAAAGATATAATAATTTAACAGGATGATAAAAAAAATGTAGAATATACAAAATGGAACATAAGAAAATGATATACAATTTCGGAGAGACAAGTCATCTTTCTTTTTCTATGAAAAAGCAGAGAGAACGGAGAATTTAATTAGTTAAATCACGAAAATTTAAATAGTCTTTGTGTGTGATTTTTCAGTATCCCATACTTAATTTTATCCCCCTCTTCATTTACTTTGAATATCAATACTGTTGTGAGTGTTCTACTACTCTTTTAGTTATTTAAACACACACACACACACAAGGACACAGACGTGTAGAAAATCGTAATAAGCATTAATGTAAGAACAAAAAGCCATCTAGGTAACCCTAACAAAGCAACCCTAAAGTACTAAGACGAACACAATTACTTAGAAGCAACGAGGGACCTACGGCCATTTTTTTTTAAACTTATATTTGTTACATTCCTATTAACATTAAAACATATTGAAATTTGATTACAATGAAATAAAAAATAACAAAATGGTTATCATCGCAAAAGGAGAAAAGGTGAACACTGTCACCACTCTCAAATTATTTACAGACTAAGCCCCCAGGAGGTCATGAGGTCATCTTTTGAGTTGACGGGGAGGGTTGTAGGGATTGAAGTTGTAGGACAGGGTTATAATAATGAAATTACTGTCTAGAATTTCTCAGATCTTTAAATTATTCTTCACTTCGAACTTACAACTTTTTAGTCAACCAGTCGTTCATAACAGATAAATAATAACATAAAAATGAACACTATAAAAGTAATATAAACATATATATTTATATATCCTACCCGAGAAAATCTATTAAGGAAACAATATTTTAAATGAATAATAAAACTTACTGTTACTTATCTTTAAAAACACCAGCATAAAAGAGTTCAGTTACTACCTGCAACATAAAAAAAAAAAACACAAATTAAATAACCTAATACATTCAATAAAAGTAAATCGAAAATATATTATTGCTTTTTGGAGGCGAAAAATAATTTACAGAGTAACAATTTATTTATTTATTTTTTTCCTGTGTGGAAAAAAGAAAAAAACATCTCAATCAATGATTCTTAAAGAAAGTAGACGATTAGAGATACTTAAAATTTTAACTCTAAATTTAACATTACCCATTTACATAGATTTCTTTCATCAAAAGTTAGGTCAAGGTAGATCCGAAAATACAAATTTTAAAAGAGTGTATTTTTTTTTAAATTATCTGCCGAGGTTTCGGCATACATTGTAATCCGATACGTCGACAGATCATTTTTTTTTTTTTTTAACACTTTAAAATTTGTATTTTTTGGATCTACCTTGACCGAACCCCAACTAAAAAACATCTAATAATAATGTCTATTGTTATATTATATAAATTTTATTAAGTTAGTTACGAGACAAAAATAAGGCTTGTTGACTTGGATACATTCGTTAAAAGGGGGAAATTATAGCTTTTTAAGAATTTCAAACTCCTTAGTCGGGCTTGATCATGCACAAAATTTATAACATACCTCTGAAGGCCAGAGGCTACATACAATTAAAATTTTATAAAAATGACTTCAGTATTTTCGGTTAACAATATTTGTTACTTTACTACATGGGGCTACTACGAGCAATCTGAAATCTTGAATCTTTTAATTCAAAAACCATCAATGGGACGAAATTAAACACTCATGAAATGAGGCACAGGGAAAAAATCAGAAAGCCGTACGTCATAAATAATCATTTATGATTTCTCATCAGCTTGATCAATTGACTCTAATGGGGTCTAATTGAAGGTCAAAGTTTTAAATTGCTATAAGGAAAATATAAATCCCATTCTTCTCACTTATAGGATATGTATCTTTCCTTCGGAAGGCTGAGGATCGCATCCGGTGCCAAGGCTACTATCATGTAAGCATACAGCAAGCGTATATACAGTTTTGAGGATTAACAACCTCACCTTACTCTATTCATAGTAAGGTGAGGTTGTTAAGTAGGTAAGGTTATGTTTTTTGGTAATATTCTACAAAGTGGGTTGTATGCCATGAGGATGGTACCCGAGGTCCCGAAAGCACTTAGCCTCGAAAAGAAGGAAATACATATTCTCTAAGCACAAAGAATTTGATATCCTCAAGAGGAGAGTTTGTTGACCGTAGATATTATTCTAAGATGATTTTAGTTGGGGTTCGGTCAAGGTAGATTCAAAAAACACAAATTTAAAAAATGTATTTTTTTTAAATCCTTTATTAAAAAAAACATTTTTTTAAATTTGTGTTTTTTGGATCTACTTTGACCGAACCCCAACTAAAATCATCTTAGAATTTGATATCATTTTCATTATAAAAATCGTCTTCGTTCCAGAATATTTACAATTTAAACTAACAACTGATGCATTTGGGATCTTATTTGTCTAGCGATATACACGATTGGAATCTCAGAGAAGTAATTTTTAATTTCACATATGACATTTTATTAATATTAATAACGAATAGTCTGGAATAACCTTATTCAAAAATATTAAAACTGGGACAAATAAGTAGGATGATTTTTTTTAAATACTTATAATTTATTGCTGAAAATGAAAAATGTCATGAATAATATGGAATATGCACATAAAAAAATATTATTAAATATGGGACAAATGAATGGGATATATTTTTTTTTTTTTAAATATCCACCGTTTATTGTAGAAGGTTAGTGGGATGAAGGTTGTCATAGATGTCTGCAGGCAAGGAAAAAGCTCTGAAGATGGAAGCTTCCGAAAGCTCCTCAGACCAAATAAATTGTGTGAGTGTGTAGGAGACATCAATTGTCATAACCCTATTTTTTTAATAAATATTGAATTTGTTGTTGTATTTAATCCTACAATAATTTTAAACAATAAATACGATAAAAAATCTAACTGTCTCAGCCAGGACTCGAACCTGGATCTCCTGCCATCCGGGCTAGCGTGTTAGCCGATTACACCACCGAGACTAGCCAGATAACTTATTGAATTTCCCGCACACCTACCTGGAGTCTAATCCCCCAAGTAAGATCATGTCGTCATATACTCGAAGGAGCTACTATTATCAGATATTTATTTAACTCTCGTTCTATCTGATATATCTTTTAAAATAATGAATTAATTGTGGTATGTAATCCCACGGTAAATTATTCACAAGAAACGCCGATTTAAAAGCTAATTTAGCGATTAAGCACCAGAAATAATTCATTAGTTAATAACAACCATATACTTGAGCTACTTAAAGACAATTTTAAGAATCTTTTAAAACAGTTCAAATATTAACACAGGATCAAAGGAAAAATTTATATATTGAAGGTATTTCTCAAGTAATCTATCAGATAATCTAAAGGAATTAAAAACAGAAAAATATGTAACTATAAGATGGCGGTAATTAATAAATGTTCGGGTTCATTGAATAATATGAAGGGAAATAAATGAAAATAAAAGAGAGGAATTGACCTGACCTCTAGAGGGGGCGGGGGGAGTTATGGGAAGAAGACGGACTAGCTGGAAGAAGACGGACTAGCTGTAGGGCAAAACGCACACAGTTGCTGTGACAAAGCGCCGACAGTGCTCATTCCCGAGGGAGGAGTGGACTGAATGCAGAGAGGTGGATTGCCTCAATTGGCCAGCAGTGTGGCAGTCTGGCAAAGGACTGGTGATGGGCAGAAGTAGTGGCGAGGGGTGGGCCAGACGTGAGGGCGCGGGCGCGAGGTCCGAGTTCATCGACCCTCCGCACCGTACCGAACACCAGTCATCGCTTGCAGATCATCCAGCGAGGGCTACCTTCCAATATTGGCTACCAATACACTCTTATTAAACTTTAAAGTGATTCATTTAACCCTAAAATCATGAAAATAAACCTTTACCTCTAAAGGCACGGTAGATAATGGGTACTAAGCAGGTGCAAACTAGGAATCCTTTTCGATAAGAAGGCATCATTAAAAACTAAGTGTCCTCTGACACTACTGATTCAGCGACCTTTCGGCTAGGAAAGACAAGGCCCCTGGACCACCGCTTCCCAGAAATGCAAGGGCAAGTAACAGAAAGACGGAGTAAAAAAGGTTCAATAAGATTGGTGGTGGGGCAATCCAAAATATTAATGAAAGAGGATATAAATATTTATTAAATAGTGCTACATGTAAGATATATAAACACAAACACACACATATAAAACATGATAATTTTACANTAGGATTAAGAGTAAGGCTATTGATCAGGAAGGCTTGGCCTAACGCCGAACTCTCTCTCCTCTACACCGGTCGCGTCCGGTTTTTTTTCTTCACCCTCCTGCAGGATTTTGGGAATTTTTTAAAATAATTATTCAAGTTACAATAAAAGACAATTCATAAGTTTATCATATATATAAATATATATATAGAGAGAGAGAGAGAGAGAGAGGGAGAGAGAGAGAGAGAGGGAGGGAGAGGGAGAGAGAATAAATAGAAAATGAAACACTTGCGGCTGCGATATGTATAGTAAACAAGATCAGTTCAATTTATCAGGTGGGATAAATAGTGCAACGAAAAACAAAATATAAATATAAAAAACAAATATAAAAATTAGAGAGTAAAATTTTCGGGAATTTCTCGCCCTTCGTTAGTGAGGAGACGAATCTTTTAACTAAAAATAGGGTTCCCATTAATAAGTGCGTTTGTGTGTACGTACTTAAGCGTTTCCAAACCTTCAAAATAATGAATCCATTCAGTAATTAAGCTTATTTTTGTAAGCCATTGAATGACTGCTAATAACTGATATCATGAAATGGGGGGAGGGGGGTTGGAGTGGCTTGAGAGGGAGAACTAAATTGATAATCGTAAAGTCTTTATTGAAATTTAGGATACGAACAATGCCGCCGTAGGAGATGTAAAGTAAAATTTTCTGCTGAGGTCTGAAACACGAAATACTCTTAATGAGATAGAAATTTACAAATGTAACTACGATGGATGAGAGCTTCTTAATCTTTACCTTCCAGGCCAGCCAATAGCAAATTTTAGTTATGAACTTTATGCTCATTGCTCTCTCCGACATGTAAATTTAATTTCTTTATTTACTCTGATCTACATCCATATTTAAGAAAACATAGGAAGTAAATTACTTAGATTACGCAGATCCTCCGGACTAGGGACTTAAAAAATAAATAAATAAGAAGAAAATATGGACTTAAAAGGAAAAAATAAATATTGTCTGAAGTTATCATCTAATGTAAAATCTCAATGAAGCAAATTAACAAACGAAAAGAAACTTCATTTGTATCAACCAAAGTCTCACTTGACTTATCTGCAAGTGTCTAAAATGCATCATATCTTCTATGTTCCAATGGTAGCTGATTCTGTTCCTCTGCAAGAATGAGATGAATAAAAGATAAGGCGGAAGTGATCCGATTCAGCAAACCTGTTCTTAAGAAGGGAGTTAGTAGTGAGGACTCCCACTATACGTTAGGTGTGGGGTGGGCTCGATCTGTTTTGTATCTCGCTGGAATGAGCGGAGGACCAAGGTGAACCAGCTGGTGACTCCTGCATCTTGCTCTGCCCACATGGTATAACCTGCCTCACCGTCCCTGTCACTCACAAAGCCGGTACGCGTCCTCCAGACATGCAGGCCACACTTTCGTATCTGCGGTTAGCTGCCCCTTACCAATAATTCCTTTTTTCTTTTTAACAGCACCAACCGCAGGATTGAATCGAACTACAACTAGTTATGCCAGTGAATTTGAAGTCCCGTAACAACAGTCTATACATACGCCTATATAATACATGTGAGTATGTGTGTAAGAGAGAGAGAGATATTTGTAAAAACAAAACAAGTCCAACTTAAAAATTAAATTTTTTTAACTTTACACAAACAGTATTTGGAAACTATACACTATACTCATATTTAAAATAAGTTCTAAATAATCTTTTAAGAAATTTTAGGCTTAATCATTAAATTTCCATTATAAAGAGTTATTATTAAATAATGCATTTTAAGCCATTTTAATGTCAAACTATCCAATATAATCTGACAGAAAAGATTAATCTTGCAATAATATTGTGCGTTAGTCACCGACTTCCAAATGACTCCAACAATTTAAAAAAAAAAATTCATTTAGAGGTTTTAAGCCAAAATTTATTTATCTACGATGCTTCCTATCGAGAAACAGTAAGAATGATATTTATTTAAAGCTAAGCGCTTTCGAGACTGAATGACTCCTCCTCAGAGCCCAGGATCTACATACAACATACCAAAAAGTTTTTAAAAATGTTCAAAAGCTAAAATATTTAACACTTATACATTTTTTTTCTTAAATAGAATAATTTCAAATTAATAAAAACCAGTCAATAAATAACAATGAAATAAAACTACCAGTAGTTTAAAAAATTATTTTATTTTTGAAATTTCTAAAGCGTGAATTAATTTGTCATAATTTAAGTTTTTTTTTTTAATTTCTAATGCCTTTTGTTATGTTGTATGTAGATTCCTTGGCTCTGAGGATGAGACATTGAGCCTCGAAAGCGCTTAGCTTTAATAAATAAATACCTTTCTTACCGAGCAACGTTGAACAGTTTTATTCTTTATAATTAAATAGCATCGCTCCAGTTCATTTAAAAAATAATCATTTTATTTTTATTTTTTGGCATAAAAATGAGTATATTATGAAGTTATAAATTTTATTTCATAACTGAGCAGATTTTGTTACTTGGAGACGATATATNGGGCTATAGAGAGCCACTCTCCCCAAGACATATTTCCTCTGAGGAATAAATTGCTTTCTACCGAAAAGAAAAAAAATAAAATAAACTCTTCACGCCAACAACCACATACGATAATGCCTGATCTCTTGTTGCAATTCATGAGTAATATGTATGTTTTTAAAAGCAGCAGTAAATATCATCGAAGAAATTTGGGAAGATAATCACACATATATATATATATATATATATAATGAAACACTCGCGGCTGCGATATATAGTAATCAAGAACAGGTGGGATAGAGAGTGCAGCGAACACACAAAAAGAAAAAATCAGAGATCTCTCGCCCTTTGTCGGTGAGGAGTCAGTAACTCTTCACTCCTCACTGTCGAAGGGCGAGAGATCCCCGAAAATTTTACTCCTTGTGATTTTTACTTTCTGTGTGTGCACTGCTCTCCCTCTATCCCACCTGTTCTTGATTACTATATATATATATAGAGGTGTATAAAGCTAATTTAAAGTTATTTTTGGAAAACGTAACAATAATTAGAAATGACAAAGCAATTAATATTTGCAAATAACAAATAACTGGTATGTAAAATATTAAAAAGATTTTAAAGCTGTAGACAATGACAAAGTAACCTTAGAAGAACTGATACTGACGAATATAATGTAAAGAATCGATACATCCTTTCCAAAGAAGTTACAAAGATGACTGGTCTAAGAGAACCACTGCTGGTCGCTACTGCTGAGTGAGGTGAAAGGCGATAAACGCCCCACTGGACGTCTACGAAAAGTCTCTAAGGAGAGGCACATGCACACAGTCCCCCCCTGCACACGGCCAATCCAGTCGGGATTGAAGCCACCGAGGCAGAGAGATCCAGAGGAAGCCAACGCCGCGACTATTAATACGTGGAGAGGAGCGGCCAGACCGACATTCGTCTATATTTGTACGCGACCACCAACTCCAGCCACGCCACGAAACACCTCTCTCTCTTCTAGTCGAGCCATTCCGATATCAGCTGCACTCCAACAGTCACTGGAATACTGTAATAGTGTATAAAACACAATTATCTACAGTAATGAATAACAGAAAAATGATTTGTGTTATATATGGTAATGATAATATTATGTTCAAAGAAGCGGACGAAATCATTTTCTGATTATTGAAGATGACATCGATTTTGCTTACGAAAATTAAGCTATTTAATTTGGTTTCATTAAAAGAATCCTTATTTTATTTTTATTTTTTCAGACTTTCAATGATCCAACTTTGAAGAAACCAATGAAAGACCTTTAAAAAAAAAAAATTATGCATATATATAAATATATAACAACAGAAAAAATAAGAAAAGGTGGGAGAAAGTGTGCTGTGAACACAAAAAAAAAAAAGAAACATTACAAAGAGTATTAAATTTTTCGGGGAGACTTCTCACCTTTCTCTCTCTTCACTCCTCACTGACAAAGGGCGAAAAGTCTCCCTAAAAAATTTAAAACTCTTTATCAGATGTTTTTTCTGTTAGGGTTCGGTCAAGGTAGATCCAAAAAAAAAATATATTAAGGTAAATAAAAAATAAAAAGTAGAAACGTCGGCAGATAATTTTAAAAAGAAAATAAACTTTTTTTTTTTTAATTGGTTATTATTTTGGATCTACCTCGATCGACCCCCCCCCCCCC
>KZ815670.1:1113431-1126552 GCA_000696205.2 Oncopeltus fasciatus | reverse complement strand
CGCATGTTCAGAGATTCTATATATATAAGTATTTGTATATACAACACAATAAGAAATAATTAAAAAATCCACTAAGATATAAAAATCCAGTAACAAATTTTTGAAAACAACCTTACAACTACCACCACTAAAAAACATCAGCCTTACAAGTCTTCTAACGACATAGATATCAACCTTCCACTATCCCGATTTACAAATCCACCCTCTATTTTAATAAAAAAAAAACCACCCCCCAACAAAGGACATCCACAGAAAAAGCCCCTCTCTGTAAAGTGCCACACCCCCTTCAACTACTTCCCAAATTGGTGTTGGAATGCGCGCAGCCTTGACATATTTTCCAGTGAGTGAGGGGAACAAGTGAAGCACTGTGGTAAATAGCGTGGGGGGGGGGGGCTGAGCGAGCCTTGAATGAGCCATTCAGCGCGAGTGTGTTATGTCAGGAGTTATTTCAGGAGCGGACCTGAACACTTGAATAATTATAATCAACAACACATTCTCGAAGAACTCGTATCAAGAAAGATATTTAACAATGTAATTTGAACTTACTATGGGACCACTAACTTTCAAAAAATTGAAACTGAATTAGGAATTAAGGCTTTTTATCACAAGCTCTTGAAATGATTCATTTTTTGTAAAAAAAATTTCAGGTGGACGCAGGTTGGGGGGGTGGAGGTTAGAAGAAGACCAAAATTAATACATAATAAATATTTAATTTAGTTGTGGTATTTTATCCCACGAAAATTTCAAACAATTATTGAGAGGGAATAGAAAATAAAAAACTATCTGTCCCAGCCAGGAAATCCAGGTTCGATTCCTGGCTGGGACAGATAGTTTTTTATTTTCTATTCCCTCTCAATAATTGTTTATTAATACATAATATGTGTAGAAATATATTTACTACAGTTTATATTCTAAAACTCTATTTCCAAAAATGATTTTCAAAGAAGAAAATTACGAATGTAATAATGAAGAGTAAACTTACACATGAGCTTAGCGGTCGTAACTTAATTGTTCTCTACAGCTTGAAATTTTCACAGCTTGAAAAATCTCTTGCGTGACTGATTTTTTTTTTCTTAATGTATAGAGAAAATTTGGTCGTGCCATATAAAAAAATTTAGAATTAAAAAAAAAATACAAAATAATGAAAGTAGAAACGTTTGGGTAGTGAGGAATATTAAGACGTCGATAAAGAAACAGAGAAAAGAACAAGCAATTTTACACTTAGATATTGTTTAGAAATGCTTAGGGAGTTTTAGAAACATTATTATAACATTCTGATGAACATTCAGTGGTTTTTTTTGGGGGGGGGGGGGGTGGTTATATATTTAGTCATTTGACGAGGATTAGCTTTTTCTCATTCCATGCCCAATTAGATGTATTGAAATCAAATTTTAAATGTCTTCGTTATTAGTCAAGGGAAAATATATAAAAATATATACCAATAACAATACGGGCTAAAATGAATTTGAGAAAAATATATGAAACAATATCAAACCTCATCATGTAAGTAATTTTGGACTTCAGCGAAAAAAACTTTCGATGAGATATCACAACGCAAAAATTTAATTCAAAGTGGATAATTAATGAATTATACAAACACAGATACATTTCAAATCAGTTTTATTGAATGAATCCATTAATATGCATTAAAAAATCATAAATATTTCAAAATAACATGATCTCAACTCAATGACTTCTTCAATGAATTATAGAAATTATTAATACTCTTAAACGGTACAAAAACAAATAGTCAAGGTAATGAAGACAATTAATAACTTGTAAAAATAAAACTACAAATATGTTGGGTATAAAGTCCAAAATCAAGAAGAAAGATTTAAATAGAAATTTATAAAAAATTGACCACAAAATTCGACCAAAAATAATGATGAACTGTTCATCGCCAACGCTATATCAAAACTGAAGTCAGACTAGAAGCAGAGATTACCCAAGGTTATAAGATATATCGTTCTTTCAATTAAATCGATTACGACATGATCGATAGTCAGATCTAAGTACATTTATAGAATTAATACAAAATCAAAAAAAAAAAAAGTCTAAGATATCGAATCAAGTTAGTTGTACAATTTCATAACGATTCATATTTAAGGGTTGTATTTTATCTAAAAGAACAAGTTTTATTTTCTGGTCTAGATGTTTTTATTTACCTAAAACCTTAAAATTACAAAAACATAACTACAAATTTTTTGAATTGCATTAAAGGATTTGTTTTGTTATCTTACATTTATCCATTTGCTTATGTTCCTTTATTAATTTTTTTTTTTTTTAATTCATCAAACTAAAACTTTGCATTCAGATTGAAAATCTATTTTATGGGAATTGTAATTTCTAATCTAAAATATATCACTCCATCCATTGCCTTTTCTAAACTAGTTTTTAATTCTAAAATTGTTTGTACAGGCAATTGTCCCAATTAGCTAGTTTTGATTTTAAAGCAATGTTTCTTGGAGAAAACACTTTTTAAAAAATATGAAAATGTATTTTTGGCCAAAATAATCACTCTAAAAAAAGTGAAAAATTTTACAAATAATTAATTTTCTATTTCTTTTCATTTATATTTTCACATTATAATATTTTATATTTCTTTTTAGATGTATATTAAAAACAAGCATATATATTTCTTTGCTTTATTTCTTTAACTACAGGAGGAACAGAAATGTTACAATTGACAAAACTCTGTTTTACGAAGCTCTCCTAATAACAACTTTTAAATTAGTCATTTTAAGTTTCAGAAATACATATATGGCGATCTGGCGTTTTTAATCACCTCCGTCCACCATATTGTGTTGTATACCTTAAGCTTCGGGACTGATATGTATTTTAGTGAAATTTAGAAGAGCAGTACCGCATGTTCAGAGATTCTGTGCGACCGATCAGTTCTGGTGACGCCATTCAAGATGTGCAGCTAATTATCCTCAAAGATCTTAATACTCTCACTAGTAGTCCATAGGTTTTTTTTACAAAATTCGAGCCGTTAAGGAACTCGTTCAACGGCATATAGACGGAAACTCAAACATAAAATTTATGTTCCTTATTTAATTACATAAAAATGCAGCAGACTCGATGTTAGGTGCTGGTTCAACAGTAAGCCACTTGTCGCTCAACTTGAAGAAACCTTATGTCCAACGGATCGTTAAAATTTTCCTAATCGAATTTACAGCTTTAGCTAAACCCCTTACTAATATTCAATCAACTTAAGGACTTAATGTTTGTTTTTTCTCAATTGTTCACTGGCACTATTTAAAAGAAGTTAAAAATATATAGTCGAATCAAATTATACATTTATCAGTTGTCAAGTCACTAGACTTCTGCGCAACTAAAGGTCATAGGTTCAATATTCACAATGCTATGTTTTTTTTAAATGATCCTTTGTTTAAAATGGCCTACAGGATGCTTGGTGCTCATCTAGGAAACACCATTCACTCCTAAATAGATACATTTCTTCATTGAATAGACAAAAATAAGGCGGTTAGAACGATATACTGACAGCTTCTTTGGTGTGGAATGGGTCATGTATAAACAACTCCATAACAAGTCCATGGGCTTCTGAAGCCCGATGACGAGTTTTAAGTATATTTATATCGAACAGACGGAAATATATTGCCATACCCTAGGCTTATTTGTAATATTTGTAAGCCATTAAATAATAATAAAGCTTCTATTTTTTATCAGTACACACACACACACACACACACACCAGTACAAATGAAAGAAGATGAAGAAGGAAAGGCGAGATTATTAAGCCAATGGGAAAATGAGATTTGAATACTGGACGAACGTTGAAGTGGCCAGAATTCCAATTAAAGGACCCATGAATGAAATATGAGACAGGGCTCGGAGGAAGAAGGACTTCAGTGTCGTGGATTAAAGGACGAGACAGGACTTATCCTAATGGGGAGAAAAGCCTGGCAGTGGGAGGGGCTTACACAAAATTAACTCTTTTTATCGTCAATCTTCTCTTTTCTAGGTTAACACCTCCAAATCCTTAAATACAGCAGAATAGGAAGAGTAATCAATTATGTTACTTCCACGAGTCAAGAGCCCGGAGCAGCAAGGGCTGATCTTAATGATAACTTGCAAGAAATGTACTGCAGGGAGGTAACGAAAGACGTTAGCAAGGAAGCCAATAAATGTAAAACTTTATTACGACTATATATTAAAGTAAAAAGGAAAATTCAAAGTCAAGAATATCACAATAATTAATGGAATCAAATAACTTCAGAAGAGCTAAACTTCCTAGCTCAGACTGACTTCTGGGGTTTCAGAGATTCATTTTCCACCGTATATTCCCTTACTTTATTGAATTCTAAGTTTTATGGAGGAAAGAAGCAGTATTCACGTAGAATACTGTTTATAATTTATCATATAACTGAAAATTTATTTTAACTTAAAATGTATTAAATTGTAAGGGATTATTTACTGAAAAACGGATTTTTACTAATACTGCAAAAACATGGATTGACAATGCTAGTAGAATTATTTCTTTGGCGTGGCTTTTAAGTAAATATTTCCTATACCACCAACCCCTACCCCCTTCGCACCAACGCACTTTTGTGCAGGGTATCCATCATAGATTTTCTACACTCTTAACAGAACCTGAATTCTTAGTTATTCCGTTCATTCTTCTTCTTATTATTATTAGTCTTAATTTTTTTTTTTTCTTAAGAGTTAGTATCCCTTTCAACCACTAAGGGTCATGGACGGAGGGGCTATCTACAGGTTGCCACCCTCCACTCTAAACATCCATGGCTCACGGCAAGCTTTTATTTATCGATAAAAGCTTCTCCACAGCGGGATTTGAACCCGGACGGATCCCATGAGCTATCCTGGTTAATAGCTTATTTATTAAGTTACACTCTTATGATTCGATACACAAAATACAGTCAAGCGCTCCATAATATGATTTTAACATACCTAATAAGACATATTGAAAGCCTTTTTTTTTTTTAAGCTTTACCTAGAAATATATATAATTTAAGAACGAACTGTCATGAAAATAAAATAACGTAGCTTATCCTTCTTAACTTAACATAAAATCCAATAATAAAAAATTTGAATTTTTAGCTAATAAAAAGCTTAACTGTCACAACCTTGCAGTAATTTTTAAAACTAAAAAAACTGTTTTCTAGGATTATAAAATTTTGAATTTGAATTACTTAAAGAAAATCCACCTTTAACTGTAGCCAAAAAGTACCAGCATGTTTGAAATTAATGGGATCTATTAGAAGAGAATTTTTGTTAGAATTCGGTCAAGATTGATCCAAAAAATACAATTTGAAAATGTGTATTTTTTTTATCTGCCGACGTTCCGGCTTATATTGTAAGCCACCTTCAGGGCTATCATGAAGGAGTGAGTGGAGGTCTTGTCACCTGGATCAAATGTTCATGACTGGCTCTAGACTGTTTGTTCTCTTCTACTAATAATCTCTTCTCGGCCAAAACTCTCCGTTTCAAACTTAATGGGATCCAGTTCCCTGTCATTTACGGAGGTTGGCGGACACCAGTCTTCAAGTTCGTCAGTACGCCGGACGGTACTCCAGAGTGCGACACGGGTCGTGCCGATACTGACTCTGGCCGGCCGGAATGATCCGATCTGAAAGAGTCGGCGGAGTACGCGGTCCGCCCCAGTAGCCAGGAAGAAGGACGAATCACTTCCAGCCGAACGATCAGAGGGTGACCTCCTTAGTCACTCCCACCTCAAGACACTAAAAATATTTCTTCTCTCAGCTTCCAATTAACCCCCCTCTGGCTCCAACCCTTTTTCATTTTCCTATACATAAAACCACATTTTGACGGAATTAAAACTAGAAATAAAAAAAATTTGTACTTCAGGAGCTATACAAATTAAGAAAATTCTTCAAAAATCAGTAGCATCTTTATTTATATTCCAAACAACTCTATTAGTGTTGCTTGGTTTTCATTATAATTAAGTCAAATTTACATTTATTTTAATTTTAAACGCCAAGATTGTGTTAAAATATTTTTAATTTAAAACCTATTTTCCGCTGATAATCAAAATTGAAATATTTTAATATAATTATAAATTTCAAGTTTAATCCCACTTCTAATATTTTTTTTTCTTTTTATAAGAAAATATATTTGAATGGACAATATACCACTAGAATCCAAATTTCGTAGCATTAACTAATAAGTTAAACTTATGGATAATAACATTCAATAATAACCGTAATAACATAACGAAAAAAATTCAAGATATTTTTTAGTTTCGTTTATTTATTATTTTACGCTTTTGGTCCTCTTATGCGAATTAAACATTAAGCCTTTATTCTGGTATTAATTATCGTAAACTAAGATTCATAAAAGAAAATATCCCTCCGTAGAGCGTTGACACTTTAAGTTGTTTCACAATGACACAGATACCAACGCACTATCAGTGCTAAATGTCATTACTATTATTATTATTATTATTTTAAAAGCACATTTATTTACAAATTTATCTGGCGATGATTATTACTTCTCTTCAGTTAAGCAAAAATTCTGTTCAAGTACAGATAATCGTGAATTACTCCTTCGAAACCCCTCTGACTGAAGACAAAGAGCCATTGTCAACACTGAGGAGTGTGAGGGAATCGTGAAAGCGGGAGATAAACACCCTCTTGATTTACGCTATCTGGCGGCGAGAAGATGTACTGGATCATCATAAGTCACATGTGACATCAATGAATAACCGCCCTACTTCAATCAGAAACCAATAACGTAGTCCAAGAATTTTTTTTATTTTTTTTTTCCTAAAAACCATGAAAAAAAAAGTCAATATTAATGTATTTAAAATAGGATGTGGGTGTCGGTCACATAAGTAAAAACTTGACTAAAATGCCGACATTTTCCGAATGTTTTATTCCTTCTTCAGGGCATACATCACAACAGAAAATGACACTTTATCGTGTATCCAAAAAAAAAAAAATTATTTTCAATAATAATTTATATTGTTACTATATGACTGGTCTTTACTATATAACCAACTGCACAACGGAGGGAGATAAGAATAACTTCAGGTTCCCAGCACTTCACTACGGGTCTGACCGCCCAAGTATGACAAATATATCGTCCTGTACTCAGAGGAGCTAAAATTGCAAGCTATTTATAACTATTTATTACAAGCTATGATCCCAGGAGGTCAAGAGGCCATCTTCGTTTGAGTCGACGGGGAGGGTTGTAGGGGTTGGAGTTGGAAGACAAGGTCTGTGCTAGTGGACTAGGATGGTATGGCAGTTCACTGTGGAAAAGGGTGAAGCGAGAAGACATGAGGTCTGGAACGAAATGGATATCAAAATCGTGGTGAAGTGAGTACTAGGGTGCATTTGCGATTATTCTGAGGGTTTTGGATTGAAAGATTGTTGGAAGGCTTGGCGGCACCCCACAGTTCTGCACCGCATGTCCAGATTGGTCGTATAATGGTCTTCTGCGTCTGCTTGTTTTCTATCGTAAGAATGAAGTTCTTATTCATGAGTCTATATAGAAGTCCATGTCGTCGATTCGAGTTCTTGTCTTTCAATTATAGATGTGTATGTTCGGCTTATGTTAGTCGTGAGATGGAACCCCAGGTAACGAACGGAATTTGAATGCGTTAAAGGAACATTGTTAAATTAACACAATTTCAGGAAAGTTTTTTTCTTTTCCGTTATTGAAAATTAACTTGAACGAATTTTGCTACATTTATTTTTATTATTCATTTGCCTGACCATTGCTTGATGTTTCCGAGATTATCTAATCTATTTCGAAAGCCCGAATTAGGATCGGGGTGTGCATTTGGTACCTTTCCCCACTTGATTATTCAGGCCATGGTCCGCGGTTTTAGGATACTGCATTATCCCTGCTTGGTGGGAGAGAGAGAGAGAGAGACGGGGATGAATATTGCAAGGCTCTCCTGCAGTCAGTCCGATAGAGAGCTAGGTAGGACAAGGGGGCCAGAGGAAGTGCCGAGAAAGGAGTGTATAACGGGACCCTGATAGAACGCTTCCCGCCTGCACACTCCGAGAGGCATCATTGGAGAGGAGAGGGGGCTTCGCATAGCCACCCCCCCCCCCCCCAGTACATCAGTGCACATGTCTCCGATTTCGGACCACTTCTCCAGACGTCTGGAAATAGATATTTAGCAAATATCTGGACACGCGAACGACTCAAACCTAAAAATACTTCCTTTAAAAATATATAGGAAGTATTCCTAACTGAATCTAAACAATTGGATTTTTAAGTGCCAAGCAAAAATGAGAGAGGGGTGGGGGATTGAGTAAAAAAAAAACCAAGAACAGAATCTATTAAAAAACATTTAAAAAATTCTGTCACACAGCCAGATTTTTCATGTACAATGGAAAACTTAATAAAAGGAAATGACTAACTAGATCTTGCAAGATGGAGAGAAAACAATTTAGTTTATCAAGTAAGGTCTCTAGGTGGCTATAGTCTGCTCTCGCCTACACAAGTAGGAAGCGAGGAGGAAAGGCTCAGCCATTATAGTTACATTGGTAAATATATTCCTTAATAAAGAGTTTTATATAAACATGTATATAGCATAAATATACTAGAAATTTCACTGTACACCTATTCTTTTCAATAATCTTTTGTCGTAACACCATACTTTTGAAAAACATATCTTAACCGATCCTACATTGGGGAAGACATAATGATGTATTCTAAGATGATTTTAGTTGGGGTTCGGTCGAGGTAGATCCAAAAAAACACAAATTAAAAAAATGTATTTTTTTAATAAAGGATTATCTGCCAACGTTTCGGCTTACATTGTAAGCCATCTTCAGGGCTGTAGAAATACTGATAAGAAATCTTGACTTCGGACAGCTTAACCACTCTTTCCACTGAACCCTACCAACACAAACGTCTTTTGTCTGAAACCATTCACATCAACTTGCAACACTATCCAGTTAACGACAGAACAGACACAGAACAAATTTCCTCAACTTATTCTAACATTTTTAACATTTTAAAAACCAACAGCCCTCCGTCTCAATAAACCTGTCAAAACATTTTTCTCAGTTCCAAAGTCACTTATTCCAAATAATACCCTTCCCTTTTTTTCCTTTGTCCTTTTATTGCCCTCTCTTGTAACAGGCTGCTTTCCATTTACACCTTCCGCCTGCCGTGTACCTGTTACCCCCACTCTCCTTTTTACTTCAAAATTCAAAACAAATTCATAACGTTTGTCATGGAAACGTGAACTTAGGGACAGGACGTCCTCTCTCATCTTCATGATAGGTAGGTGTGGCAAATTACTGCTTTAATGATATTTCAATTTTTTTCTTGTCAATAAGTTGTTTGCATTTTTTTTTTTCAAATTGGTTCTTTTTCAATATTGTTTTCTTTTAATTGTCTTACATAGCTTTCTACTTTCATACTCTTGATATCACATTATATTATAATTCTCTATTATACTAATTTCAAATATTACTGTATTCTCATGACATTGTATTTCTACAGCCCTGAAGATGGCTTACAATGTAAGCCGAAACGTTGGCAGATAATCCTTCATTAAAAAAATACATTTTTTTAATTTGTATTTTTTTGGATCTACTTCGACCGAACCCCAACTAAAATCATCTTAGAATAATATCTACGGTCAACAAACTCTCATTTTGAACATAATGATGTATGTAAACATATTGTATATACACTTAATAATATTTAGAGTCTTTTCTATGTCGTGTTGTTGATGATCTAAAGAAATGTTTCAGGTGATGTGGCATGAGGGATATCTGCTAAAAGAAGACATTAGTGAGACTTGAGGAATCCCAGAGGTAGCTACATGTAACTGTATACTCTCTACATCCCAACTTCCCTATCAGCCCACACTCCCCCCTCCGAGTGCCCTTGAAATCCCACAGCGGGACGTGGGAGTGGCGGAGGAAAGAGAGGATCCCACACTGATGAGAGGTGCAAGCGATGATATCCAGAGCCTCCCATTCCTACACGTAACCTTGTTTCCCGAAACCGGCTCTGATCTCATGCAGTTTCCATCATACTTCATTAGCGGAAGAAGAGTCATACATGCAAGCCTGTCTGCACTCAACTGTGCCACCACTCAAAACCATCTCGGAAGAGTAAACCTTTTAAAGGCGAAGGAAAATAATAAAAATCATCAAAGTCTAAGTAGAAATTATCATTAAAAGAATAATTTTATTAACGCAGAAATAAAAAAAATATATGATAAACAAAATAATATTTAATAAGGAATGCAAGTACGGTATCGTCTTTCTGTTCATTAGTATTATATTTTGCTATCGGTCCCATTAGCTATAATCATATCATATTCAGTCTTGAACATTATAAAACAACCAATTAGAATTTTCAAAATCAGAATAATTACAATATACAATTAATAAATTATTACATAGGAATTCTATCGATTTTTAACTTGGGAAACTAGTAGCTAGCATAAAAAGGAGAATGAAAAAAAAGATTGAGTGGTCTATTGGTACAGAGAAACAGTCCAGTGCTCGCGGTAACATGGAAGGTGGAGATACAGTGCTCCAGGTATACTTGCAATTCCGATGCAAGGTTAAATGGGGAACGAAATTAATTTTAGTATTTCTATCAAGATAGATCCAAAATATCTGTTATATTTACATATTATTTATTAAACATATGTTGTAATTTTTTTTACGGCTGAGAGAGCGAATGGAGTAATAGGGATGTATAGAGACGACAAACCTTACTATAAAAAAAAAAAACAATCTCAGGAAAAAAAATTGAAACCACCAAGATGAAAGTATTTGAGGCGTAAGAACAACTTAAAAAGAACTAATATCAGTAAATTTACTTACGCAAGTGTTTATGTGAGATATATTATAGTATTGAGGACAACTCCATTGTCGACCTTCATTGCAACCTACTTTCCTTCTATCAGACTTCTCTTCAGAGAAAGATACATAAGTAAAGTCCGTAAACTCGGTAATAAAGATATAATATTGCACTATTAGGCCATAAAAATAAGTTAAAAAGGAGAGTTTTTTTTTACCGTAGATATTATTATTAGATGATTTTAGTTGGGGTTCGGTCTTGGTAGATGCAAAAAAAAAAAGAAATACGAATTTTAAAAAAGTGTATTTTTTAAAAGATTATCTGCCAATGATTCGGCTTACATTGTAAGCCATCTACAGGGCACACCTGCCAATCACGAAGACGAGAGAGGACGTCCTGTCCCCAAAAATAACATTTCCATGAGTGGGAAATGTTTCCACAGCCGGAAATGTTAACTTAGGGACAGGACGTCCTCCTTCGTCTTCATGATAGCCCTGAAGATGGCTTTCAATGTAAGCCGAAACGTTTGATCTACCTTGACCGAACCCCAATTAAAATCATCTAATGATAAAAATAAGTGTCCGTATTTGTTCTCAAGCTAAAACAAAGTGATCAGATAACTAACTACTTGATCTGAGGCGTTTGTTAAAATTTCAAAAAGTATGGGCTTTAAGTATAAATCATTTTTTTATTTAATCCAATTCATAGTATCCTCCTAACCTTTGGCAACTTCACCCTGATCTAAGAAATCGGCGAAAATCCCCTAATCTCGGATAGTGTAGCACCATATCAGCAGGGGAGGGGGGAGATAGATGGCCGGCTGAGTCACTGTGATCGGTCACAGATCTATAGGGACGAAGGCCCCAACTAGGGGCTTAGCTCATGGATCGATTCACGACTGACAATTCCTCTGGAGAAACTTCACCCAATCTACCTACCCCCAACTTGTGCACAAGTCAACTGAACTCCCCAAATATACCGCATTAGCATATAACATTTCAACAATATGGTAATGGCGCAAAACTGTTAGAAAGAGTTTTAGGGAAGAGTGAGAAGAAAAACGTGTGTGCTTAAACGCTCCGAAGGCCAGGTTTACACCGAGTATAAGAATGAAATTTGGTAAAACCGGATTGGTTCTTAACCAAAAATTACATTTACAGCAAAGAAACTCGTGTCACTTGAAACTAATGAAAAAATGGAATATTTTAGACAATGCTGAACCTTTTCCACGAAAATTGATGAAATCCCATGAAAATGGGATCCGATCGGGTTCTCGTGATTCTGGGGCTGCAAGTTGAAATCCCGTCCTAGGCAAGCTTCCATCTATCAATAAAAGCTTGTCTTAAACCATGGATGTTTAGAATGGGATAGTAACCTGTAGGTAGCTCCTCCCTTCCTGAATGGTTGAAAGGGAGGAGGCTGACATTCGACATAAATAAATAAAATTTTGGAACGAAATAAAAAATCGGCATGTTGGAAGTGGAGATTCATCAGAAACTTCAAGTTCGATTATAATTAGTTTTTCTGCGAGAGTTTCAGAAAACATAATTTGATATACTAAAACTCAACAAAAAAATATTTGAAACAATTTTAGAAATATAACTTACATAATTATTTCCTGAAATTTAACCATAAATGGGGAGGTTAGAATAGAACGCTGAAGAAGATTGATATGCCCGAAATACCATCGCTGACTAACGTTACTCACTCTCACTCAATGGTATTCTAAAGAGTTGGGTTGCCAAAGTGGACTGACTGAGGAATTCGCTATTTTGCGCAGCTCCGGCGAGACGTATTTCTTCCACTGGGATCTGGCAAGGACCAGCAAGTTGCCGGCCAACAATAACAATCAGTGGATTCTCCTCCCGAAGTACAGGGATTGCGGGCGACCGGGGCGGAAAGATAATTAAATTTCTCTAGGGCAGAGACATTTAGGTCCGGGGGGATATCTCGGACGGGCTGGATTTCCACCTTCCGTGACCCATCAGGGACAGCATTTCATCAACGTCCACCTCCTCTGCAATCCTCTTAGGTCTGACAGAATTATCTTCAGCAGTCCAAAAGATTTGTTAGTTGGAGTAAAATCTAATCGTTCTATACGAAATGAAAACATTTATAAGAAGTAATCTTAATAAGATTAAGCATATGAGATCAAGATTTTTTAAAATTCAATTCCGCTCAAATTATCTAGTGAAAACTGCGTTTACTTTCATACTGAGTTATCAATATTTGAAGATATAAAAGAGAGTATAGAGGGTATTACCGTAGGGGAGGTGAGAGAGAGAGAGAGAGAGAGAGAGAGAGAGAGAGAGAGAGAGAGAGAGAGAGAG
>KZ815670.1:1081805-1109485 GCA_000696205.2 Oncopeltus fasciatus | reverse complement strand
GGGGGGGGGGGGGGGGGGGGGGGGGGGGGATAATTAGGAGGGATAAAAGAGAAAAACTTCACACGACAGAAATTTGAGACGAATACCAACCTTATCTCAGGGGTAGTCCTTGGTCATATCAGCAGGTAGGGAGCCACCAGCTGCAAGAGCCAGGTAGTGGGGGTATCAGCTGATGCCGAGACACAGAAGTGCCGGCAACCCAGTGGGGATCTATACAGGGTGGAGGGTGGCGGGAGGGGTGGCCGCAATGCGGGAGGGACAGGGCTCCTGGCAGGCGGGCCCCCGCTACGGAGCTACGGGGGAGTGTCGCCCCCCCCACAATAAACATACAAATGTCTGTGGCGTCTGTAAACATGCGCCATTCATCAGGTCCAAGGCACTAGCAGGGAATCACACACAGCCAAAGCAAGGAAGTGGAGGGTAATTTGTAGAGGAAGTAAAGGTCAAGGGCGAATCATTTCCTAGATATTTGGGAAATAAGATAAAATACTGGGGAGAAGCGACTTGCAAATTGTGGGTACTCACTTAAAAGACAGATAGCTTTTTTCTTAGGTTACTTAAAACTACATTCTACAATGAAATACTAAAAATACAAGTAGCAAGGAGGGAAACCCAAAATCCTAATAAATAGACATTTCGGAAAGATAGCGGTAGCAGAGGATATTCTCAGAAGGAGGTGACCGTTCAGATGGAAAAGAGCCAAGCTATTAGAACGGTGATGAGTATCAGGATAAGAGAAATTATTATTTTTAGCAGAAGAGTCACTGGACGAAGTAATTCAAGTACGAAAATGATTCGAGAGGAACCTTAGACCCCTTCCCCAATTGTAGAGATTCTGAATAAGAATAATGTGAGCGGAGTTTAAAAATTAAACCACGAAGGCCCATTAACCAGAGTGAAGGGCTAAAAAATTTAATATTTTCAATTAAGTGTATTTTGCATTGAACCTCTTATCTACATTATAAAGTTTGAAGTGTTACAACAATTTGTCTTAGGGCACCAGGGTAGCCCATTAAAACCGTTCGGGTCTCGCAATCCTGGCGCTGCAGGTGCGAATCCCGCCTTCTTTTATCTATAAATAAAAGCTTGTCCAGAGAGCCATGGATGTTTAGAGTGGAGGGTGGCAACCTGTAGATATCCCCTCCCTCCATGATCCTAAGTACTTCACAGGAAGGCTAACACAAGAAAAATTAAAATAATTTATTAAAGTTATAGATGAAACCATGAGAGCCAATAAGAATTTGAAATATAGAGCATTTTTTTTTTGTCCAGAAATCAGACAATAACGGCCGAACAAATCTAAATCTGTTAGTGTATTTAAAGAAGAGGCAGAACAAGTTATGAACCGGATATGTGACTAAGAAGAAGAGTTAATCACATCTGTTGCTACATCTGAGGACTCAACTTACGGCTATTTTAGTCCTGGGCCCTCGGATCCAGCAGCTAGATAGAACAAACGATCAAGTATGTCCTATATCTGTAACCATTAAACCTTTAAAAAAAAAAAAAAAAGTCCTTCTCTCGGACAGGAACAAGGATTCGCGCGCTGCGGCGGGGTTCCAAGCCTCCTGCTGCAAGCGGAGATAATGATTTACCATTTTTCTTTTTGATACTTATTTTTGTGACTTTTACTCTACAAATGGTGAAGGCTAGTTCTTGCCTCTTTACTCGAAACTATTATTTCTTCGCCAATCAAAATTCATCGGTAATCAGATTTTGTCAAAATGTCGAACCTTTAGCCTATTAGCCCTAAAAACCCCAAATTCAAATAACAACAATAGGAAAGTTTTTGACTGTGAAATCATTAGTCAGTCATGAATATGAGATGCTGGTGACAGGACGTACCCTCTCGCCTTCATCACAGCCCTGAAGATGGCTTCAACGTAAGCCGAAACTTCAGCAGAAAATAAGAACTACATTTTTTTTTTTTTTGTTCTTATGGGTGAACTTGACCAAACCCCACAACAAATTCTCTAACAATATCAATGTTTCTTCCTAAAATTATTAAAACTTGGTAACGAGAGTCACCCTACGTTCAAATAATACATATTTATTACTTATTGAGATTTATTCATTTCATTATTGCAAACTTGAGAGGTGCCCACTAAAGGCCCCTCCTCCCATTACCAAATGAATAAATTTATTCCAAAAAATCGCTCATTGAGCGATTTCTAAAAGGATGGATGTAGGCTATTGAGATTGCTCTCATGAAAGATTATTAGAAAATATTTTGGATTTTTTCCAAACCTTACCTGCTAGAAACCAAAATTGATAATCACTAATATTAATAAATATCGTACAAATATTTAAAGTATTTTTAGTATAATAGTTTTAGTGACTATCAATTTTGGCTTCTAAAATATTTATATATATTATCGTTTATGAGAGGGAACTGTACGAGAGCATCATCTTTCTATAGGCCACAATTTCTAGTTTTCTAGAAAGAAATTTGTCACGTCGCTTTTAAACGCAAAACGAAAGGCAAAAATAGGTCGAAGGGGCAGAGTTTATAACCAAAAATTTAAAATTTCTAAATTCGTTATTATTGGTGTTATGAAAAAAAATAAAAATAATAAAAAATAAAATAAAGGTAGCGTTAGAGGTGTTGACTTATCNAAAAATATATATAAAAATTCATTTTCTGGAATTTATATTCCATAACTTTTTTATAGGCGTATTATTGAAGATATTTAATAATGTAAATTCAGGTCTTCAGGCCTCCCACCTATAAAATATATAAATTAAATAAGGTACTTAGCATAATGAATGCAAGCAAGCAAGTCCTCAATTTTTCTTCTTCTTTATTTGCAAATTAATAAACGGATTTGTTTTGGTCCACGAAACATAACACAATAAACAACAATAGTTTGCAAAGGAACTAAATGTATTGATCTCAAAAAAAAAAAATCGTTATTTTTAGTCTCATAAAATGCATAAGGAAACAGATAAAATACAAAATAAAATTTTCTGTCGCTCATGGGCTAGAACTTTAGCCTAACGCCATCCACGGGACAATAACTGTTGCCACTTTTATTCATTCATTTTTTTTTTTTTTAAGGTCATTTTAATAGTGCTCGTTGGAGATGAATGGAGAGAGATTGGCAGTTATTTGAACTTGTATTTACAAATATTCATTGAGCAAGATCTTGGGGGATTCCCATTGCTCACTCAGCCCTTGCGTGATGGGACTTTTCAAACAGGCCTTGAAAAATGTATTAATGACGGCTATATTTTGAATTAAATCATTTTTCAAGTATATATTTACTCGCAGTAGAAAGTGGTGGGTGAAAGTTAACGGCGTGGGAACCAGATTTTTCGACGTGGAATTTTAAAGCAATTATTAGCATATTCCGACAGACACAGGCTCAAGATGTAGCAGTACATGCAAAAAAGGCTTTCCATTGCTCATAATCAGTTCACCAGGATACATACATATTAATGTGCTCTCGCGTTTATAAACGTTCTTTCACTGTTACAGTTAATTCACTGTTATTACAACCAAGATCAGCTGAAGGGTTAGTAAGTCGAAAATGAAGAAAGGTGAAAAACGAGGGAGATAGGGGGTAGTTATAAATAATAAAATAATTTATATTTCGGTAAGATGGTTAATTTATGTAAAATGGAGGATCTCGGTGTGGGGTTATCCATATTCAAACAGTAAATACTTTATTTTGTCCAGTCAGAAAGCCATTCAGAGGTAATTTGTTGACCATTGAGTCCTATGGGGAATATGGCTTTGCAAATAGGGTCAATATGACTCAACTCAGGGTCGTGATTTAGTTACCGGTGAGCCGTAGTCTCTTACTCCCATCGCCATATTTGCACTGAAATTTAGGCCGAAACTTTGGATAAAATGATAACTGTTTTGGTTACTAATTAGTTTTAAATTTTTGAACTACCAAGACCGAATTCGTGACTATCCCCTCCTGATAAGAGCCATTTGAATTACTCCTTAGACGGGTATCACAACCGCCTCGGCGAGAGATATTCTTCCAAGCGAATAAAAATATCAACTAGCCCCCGATGAAGGCGTAAAACCGAAAAGCTATGAGTGAAAGGAAAATTAGATGTTGCTGGAAACTTGTCCACAATAATGGACAGACTATCGATTTCCGTCGCACTAAATGATATGCGGCAGATCCTATCCCTCTGGTCCTCTGGTGGAACTCGTGCCAAACATCTCGAGGGTGGAAGTGCAGGAAAAGTAGGATTCCCTTTCAGGCGGAAGAGCCGGCGGGATGTGGGGCCACTCCCACACAGCCTTCGCCAGTAATTCTCACAATTAAGACCATCCTGATGACGTGAGAGCCACACTCTCCAAGTGGCAGCCGGCTCACTGGGTCAGGACGTCTCCTCCACTTCTGTTTTCTACTTCTTCAAGGAAGGGGGGAAAGGTCAAAAATGACATGACAATTCTAATTCTAATAACTCTTATTTATCGACCGATTAGTTTCGCGTTCTTAGACGCCTCTCTTCAGGAGCTAAAAATACATAACACAATTTAGAAATATGAACCTTCCGCTTCAACGTAAAGAACGGAAAGTTCATATTTCTAAATTCTGTAATATATTTTTAGCTCCTGAAGAGGCGTCTAAGAAAGCGAAACTAATCCAACAATAAATAAGTGTTATCAGAATTATTATAATTAATTTTTTACATTTAGTCTTTCGTAAAAAAAAAAAAAAAAAAAAAAAAAAAAACCTACTTAATTAATACAGCAGAGTCAAGGGGAAAATTGTCACTATAAGTAACCATCCTATAGCCATTCTAAACATCCATAACTTGGGACAAATTTTTAATGATCGATAAAAGCTTGCTCTGTGTGAGATTTGAACCCACAGTGCCAGGATTGTGAAATCCTCAAGGACCCCATGAGCTACACTGGCGACGCATTTTTTTATTTCAATCACAAAAATTTAAGAGATTAATTTAAAGAAAACTTTTCAGGAAAAAAGACATACGAAGCTTAACCTTGAAGTATCGAGAGCCCATAACTTCCCTTGCTTGGTTATGTCACTATGATCCAATTAAATCCTTTGGATTTGGGATTTTATTTATTGTACACAGATTTTGGCTTCGACAATTTGTGGAACCCCCCCCCCCTTTTCCCTCTTAAAAAAAATGTTATGGGTGGGAAGGAAAAAATACTAAAAAATGTATTATTCAAATAAGTAGACAAAATGCTGAGCTACATCATACTAAAGTCACAAAGTAGATAACAGCTTCAGGGCAAAATAAATAAAAGATTGTGTTCAATTGGAGAGTTTTTAAGGCCGTAGATATAATTATTATGGTTTTTTGGGGGGGGGGGGGATTCGGTCAAGGTAGATCCAAAACAAACAAATTTTTAAAAAATGTATTTTTTAATTATATTTTTGGATCTACCTTGACCGAACCTCCTCCCCAAAATCTAATAATTAAAGTTATTGAATAATGTGACCTCAAAAACACAATAATACTGAACAGTTAGTTTGGAAATGCTCATAGGTAATAAATCATTATTCGATCATTTTTCAAATCCAGCAAGAAATTAAATTTTACATAAAACAATTAATATTATATCTTCCAAATATCCATGAATCACTGATATAGACTCCCTTTTAAGATTATCCATTGAGGTAGTCCAGTAGTAACCCATTTATTTTCACACAAGTCTAATACCCACTTACGAGAATTATAAGCCACATTTGACTTTGAGAACAACCATTCTTTCCACTGAACCCTATGAACACCTATGAACGCCTTTTATCTGAAACCGTTCACACTAACACAATCCAGTTAACGACAGAACGGACATAGAACAAATTTCTTCAACTTATTCAAACATTTTCAACATTCTAAAAACCATTAGCCCTCCTTCCCAATTCCAAAAGTTACTTTTCCCAACAATACCCTTTATTTTTTCCTTTGTCCTTTTTATAGCCCCCATTTGAAACAGGCCGCTCTCCTTTTTGTACCTTCTGCCTCTTACCTCCTCCCCCACCCACCCATGGTGTCCTTCACAAAAATTATATTTTCCTCTCAGTCATGGAAATGTGAACTTAGGAACAGGACATCCCCTCTTGTCTTCATGATAGGTAGGTGTGGTCAATTACTGTTTTAATTTTTTCATTAATTTTTTTTAATAGGTTGTTGTCTGCATGTTATAAATTCTCTTAAATATCTTTCTACATTCACACTTTTGATATCACATTACATTATGGGAATTCTATATTATAATATTGTAAATTATTATTGTATTCTCATGACATTGTTTTTTACAGCCCTGAAGATGGCTTACAATGTAAGCCGAAACGTCAGCAGATAATTTTTTTTAAATACACTTTTTTTTAATTTATATTTTATTGGATCTACCTTGACCAAACCCCAAAAAAAATCATCTAATAATAATACCTACGGTCAAAAAACTCTCCATTTGAATATATTAACCATTCTTTAATTAAGCCTAAATTTTTCTGGCTACTGTATAAAATAACATATAATACAAGTGTTATTATGTATTATGATACATAATACAAAGCAACATAATACTTAAAAAAAATAAAATAAAATATTTTAGTATTCTAAAACTTCCATAAATATGTCATTCAATATTGCAATTTATTAATTTCATGAGCAAAATATCGTAATAAGAAACTTATATGCTTTGATAAGAACATAACCTATAAAATTTAAGAATATTTCTTAAATCAAGAAGATAAAACAAAACTCAGAGTTCCAGATTAACTTCATTAAGACAATTGTAGGAGCATATCTCTTCACACAAATACTCTTATCAAGTTAGTTTTATATCTGATAAGAAATAATTAATAACAATTAAAGTAAAACATAAAAAGATAATAAATTAACTTCTTTTTAGTTGTTTTTTTACAACTAATTTACTTCTTAGCATTTCTAAATGAGTAAATCAATAATTTGTAACATTCCTGGCTAATAAAATGAGAGGGAGTTCAAGCAGAATATTAAAACACTAAAATCATCTTATTTGGACCCTCTTATTTTTAAAATAAAACTTTTTTTAATCAAGTTGGTTTTTTTTCTCATGAGAAAATTACTGTGAAAAGGGGAATAAGAAATGGATCCAAAATATGATAACACCCCTCTGCAAACCCAATCATTTTTGGATAACTTTGACAAATGGCTAGTCATTATTCTAAAGAATATTATAAAAGCAGAGTACCAACTAAACAAATATGTACATGCTAGGTAAAAGTATTCTTTCACCTAACTGTGAAAGGAAAAGTAATGCACAAAATGAAAGTGCAATTATTATCAGTGAAAAGGAAACCCACACCACATCCTTCAGCATGATTCCATAGCTTAAACTTTTAAATCCAAATGTCACACCATTTGAACTAAATATTACCAACAAAATTTCCTACTGAATTTATTCTCCATAGTTATCTTTAAATTTTAATTATTATAACCAATCCATGAATAATGTCATTTATATTCATAGATACAACCAGGTAATTACTTATTTGAAATTACATTCTGAATTTTTATTTCCGTCTCCTGCTTTTAATAAATTTAGACTAGTAATGCTACAATACTTTTAATTTATTACTTCATTTATTTATTAATCAGTCTAAATGAGTAAATGGGCATCTTAAGCCAAGAATGTAAATCTTCAAGACTTAAGTATTACATTATCAAATTAAAAATACGATTTAATTCAAGAAAGAAAATTTCCTTAACACAAACTATACTGAGCATAATGAAAATAAAGTAATAATGAAAATAATCTTATAAATAGTACAAATAAAGTAAATGAACATATAATGCCAAGGCCTTTTATAGTCCAATGAGCTTCTATTTTAAATTAGGATAACTAATTATTTTTAAAAAATAGCAATGATGAAGAGTGAAAAAATGCATAATTCATTTACTTGACAGTCATTAGAGTTGCTGGCACTTAAGAAAACTTTAAACAAATTATATTAAGTATTAAACAAGTAAAAGTTTAATAGTAATTCAATGTAATATATAAGAATTTGCAATTCAAAACAATTATAATGACTATAGTGATTTTATAAAACAGCACAAAACTAACTGGGGTCAAATTTATATAGCTCTCAAAGAAGAGGCAATTAATTAGGATTTGAAATAACTAAAAATCGAATTTATACAAGAAGCTTAGAAAATTAAAGCAATATTGGCTCAAGAAGAAGAGAAATTCTTAAGCTTAAATACTTTTTTTGGTAGATAGTAGCTATATTAAGTTAATAAAGCCAAGGAGACTCAAAGTATTTCTCTTGCGGATGCCACAAAACTTATTAAAGTATGAAGAATTAAGCCGAGAGGAGAAATTTGTTTTCAAAAGAAGCATATAAGTCACCATTTGACAGTTAAGTGTTATCAAAATAATTTTCATCAAAAACTTTAAGTAAAAACATTGATAGTAAAATTAAACTCCAATAACTGTCAATGGAACTAAAAGTCTTTAAATTTACGGAAGAAATTGGATTTTTTTAAAATTTAAAAATTGAGTGAATGCCACTCCCTCTTTATACGAGAGTTGGATGACGAACAACTTAACGGAATAAAATTTAAGTTTATTATTTTATCTTCTCAATTAGTTAGAGAACAATATATATGTGTACGTTGAAAATAAATAAAAAGAGTTTAACGATGAAATCTAAGTAGGACAAGGCCTTCATCGCGCCGACTACCCGGCCATAGAGCGGGAGGTAAGTGCATAAATGACTGCAAGGTAAGAAAGTAAAATTCTAAACGGGGCTCACCTTAATGGGGAGGTGGAACTAGCGACTGATTTCTACCGTACTCTCAGAAGGACGAATACCTCACACAATAAGAACGAGAACTAAAAACTTCATCTGACGACAACACTACGAACGAGCAGAGACTCGACTGGCACAAATTGAGCCCGTTGCCCTGTATCCTTCCGCCTCCTCAAGTAGTCCCTCTCCTACCGCCTATATTCGGCAGGATTTGCCAAATAGCAAACAGATCTGTCGCATAATTATCCATTGGCTGAAATCTCTGTTCCCTTCAATCAGCAACTAGTAAATAATGAAAACTTTTATTTTTTAAAGTTGTATACACCTACTGATGATGTCATCGTCCTTTTAGGGAGGCGTTCAAAGTATGAGTGGGCGTTGCCTATCAACTCAGAAGAAATTCTTCCTTTTTAGAAAAATATAAATGAATATTTTTTTTTCAATTAAAGCAGCCACTAATTCTTCAAACACACTAATGAACTACACTTCAGTATCATTGGTTTAAATTCACAATTATGGAGATCAATGACATTTATGTCTTAATTTTATAAAATACACTTGTTTTACCATTAAAATTATACTTCCTAATGCATTATAAAAAAAAAAACATTCATTTAATTCTATAATTTTTAGTTGTAAATATTAATGATACATTTAAAAAAATTTAATGCCAGGAATAATTTCTAGCCAGAAAGCCTTAAACAAAAGATAGTGTGAATGCTATGCAACAAAAGTTATTTAAAATATAAAGCTCAAATAATTTGGAACCTAATTACTGACATAAAACAACACCCTCCTGTATATTACCTGGCTTGTTTTGTGTCCAAAATAATAGGACCTAAAATTATGAGAGGCACTTCATTTAATGCTAATATCCATGTGGTATGAGCTTATTCTTTCATATTTTCTAAAATAACCTCATGATACCTGAGCTAATCTAAGCTAAAAATTAGTGGTAGGGCAACAGGTTAGTTGAGGGGATCTGTCCAGGTCTCTCAATCAGGGTAATGCAAGTTTAAATTCCACCCTGGACAAGTTTTTAACAATAAATAAAAGCTTGCCCAGTGCCATGGACATTCATTACACAGTAGCAAACTGAATAAAGCTTTTTCTGGCCCTTAATAGTAAAAGAAATGTTCAAAAATAAATAAAATAAAACTTATTGGTAAAAGAATGGTCAAGTATATCACCAAGCTTGACCAGCTTGTGACCATATTTTTTCCACTCATTTAGACATGTTTCTACTCAAGGGTACTTTTCAGCTGAAATCTTCAAGAGAGAACCATGAATTATGCACTTATTATTGCTGTGATAGATTTTATTTTATTGATGAAGTTCAGAAATTAGTACTCCAAAAATATTTTGCTTAAATCTAATGATGAATGATAGTTTATTAAAGCAAAGTTGATGAGAAGCAGTAATGTCCAGAAACCATATTTATTGTTTTGTTGAATTTTTATTCAAGAATTAAAAACTAATTGGTAACCAAAAAAGTTTTTATTTTAGCCAACGTTTTGGCCTGAATTTCAGGCATCATCAGGGCAAATAGGATGATGGGAAGAGAGAGACTTGCTCTCAACAGTGCCTACATCATGACTAAAATTACTGAAATTCAGGACGAAATGTTGGCTAAAAAACTTTTTTGGTTAAAAACTAGTTTTAATTATTGAACTAACAAGATCGAATTCCTGATAATCCTTTCTTCATTTAAATGAAATATTAGATTACAAAGAAGAAGCCTTTGCTTAAATTATACACTTTCCGTTAAATGGATTTCTGTGTTAACAATATTTAAAATAAAGTGAACTTGGTATTTTAGCTTGCTTTTGCAAAGCATTAGAATAAGTTCGTTAATGACTGAAATGGTCAGGAGAAAAGGAGGATTTAAAGAAGGATCAAATTTTAAAATAATAATGTTTCCATTATTATTAATATTACAAAGATAAATTACTGAGAGAAAAAAATGGAGAAACCAAATTCAGCATTTTAGTCTCCAATTGTAAACAAATAAACAATAAAAAAATGGCTGACATTAAAAAATGTATATGCTCTACAAAATATAGGATAAACACCTATTAAGATAGATATTTAATAAAGCAGATTCAGTAAAAAAAATATACAGCTTAATTTAAGTATATCTCAAATACATATTATGAATGTAACTAATATGGTTGAGGGATTCCTCAGCTCTTACCTACCAAATATTCCAGAACCAACCTTTTATACCTTTTAAAAAAAAAGTCACTTTTCGTACACTCTTTATACTCTGTCAAGCTATAGTAAGACATTGCCAAGTGTTAATAAGTCACTTTTTCTTATCTACAAGACTTCAATGAAAAATTGGAAAACTGCTTAGTTGATGCAGCTCCTTTGTTACGAACTTTGTTTATTGTCATAAATTTATTATATTACTAATATTTTCCTATTAAATTATTCAATATTTCCTATTGTTTAGCTTGCTTCACTTTCAGAGAGCTTGATACATCTTCCAGCTCAGTAAAATTGGGTAAGCAGCACCATATAATTTCTTGAATGCCTGAAATTTTTTGAGCATGAGTCCAATTACTATTACTAGAAGGTAATATACTTAATTTTGACGTATTATTAGTGTTTATGTAAACAGAATGTTCATAAACTGCTATTATATTATAATCTAATAAAGAGATCACCAAATAGGAAACTTTGTTGAAAATATAACCTAAATACATTCCAAGATGATTTTAGTTGGGGTTCGGTCAAGGTAGATCCAAAAAACACAAATTTAAAAAATTTATTTTTTAATAAAGGATTATCTGCCAACGTTTCGGCTTACATTGTAAGCCATCTTCAGGGCTGTAGAAATACAATGTCATGAGAATACAGTNTACATTTTTTTATTTGTGTTTTTTTGGATCTACCTCGACCGAACCCCAACTAAAATCATCTTAGAATAATATCTACGGTCAACAAACTCTCCTTCTAAATACATTCCTTTTATATGATGAGCAACAACTTTATATAAAAAAGTTTCATTTAAAAGTTGTAAGGGGTACAATATCCATATAATTTATTAAACAATACAATTAATAACAATGTAAATAATCGAAAGGGTTATTGTAACTACCAATGAATATAGAACTATCATACCTTTTGTAATCCGTCTTCATTGGTTTCTGCAAACCATCTTCTGTTGGCGAGCGCTTTCGGACATTATCCATCCTCGTGGCCGAATACATGTGTTCACTGTCACTGTCTGTATTCAACTGTTATAGTACATAGACAGTGAACACAGGCACGAATACAGACAGTGACAGTGAACACATGTATTCGGCCACGAGGATGGATAATGTCTGAAAGCGCTAGCCAACAGAAGATGGTTTGCAGAAACCAATGAAGACGGATTACAAAAGGTATGATAGTAATAACAATGTATTTGTATAAAGACTTAGTAGGAATATTATTGCAAGGAAGGCAGAACACATTTTAACTTTTTTTTTTTTTTATGTGAGGGCCGCTTTAAAAAAAAAAATAATAATAAGGCTTTCAGAAAATTATCTTTTTAAATATGTCATAAATCATATTCTTAATGAGCAAATGACTCTGGTAGTCAGTGCGTAAAAAAAGGAAAAACTATATCCTTAAAACTTCCCTTCAGAATTTACATACTTCAGTTTTACCAGTTATAATAATTAAATTCATTAAAAGACATCTTGAAAATAATTTAATTTATTTGGCTTAATAAAATATTTAATGATATATATCTTTAAATATAAATTAAAGACATTTATGTTAAATTTCTAATTTAAATAACTAAAACGGTCAACAATGATAATTTATAACCAACAGAATAATAACACTGATGTAATATTAAAAATATGTTTAGTGAAGTATATTCAGGAGAATATAATCAGCTATTGTTCAAATTTCAGTTGCTCTTTGTATTTAGAATCTCCTGGTTAATTTGAGAGCAAATCAGCAAGGAGAATATGCTAATTATTTCTTTCACAGTAAATTAAAAAATACTATATCTATATTATTTTAGTAAGATCCAAAGATATAGATTTATTAGAACAAAGAATGACCATTATCATATATTCATAAATATTCTGGTTTCAAGCAATTAAAAATGGGTTAATAAAATAAAATGAGATAAGCAAAGTAATCAATTTAGTTTTCTATTAAATATATTTTCTCTGGAATATATTATCTTTTAGATAACGAATTATCTCTTATATTACATGTTATCTTTTCAGACACTTACAATATTTATTTAATTAATCACAATAATTACAAATCAATCTTTTCCTTTACATTTCCTTTAATGTACACTAATAATATTTCTTTTCCTTAATTTCATTTGGATATATTATTTACAATAATTTAATATTTTACATTCATAGATACAATACAGAAATTAATAATTTAAAAAGCATCAGTCATATATACTGCAAAACAATAATTGTAATAATAATAGTAAAAAATATCTTTCAATTAATAAATGTTTCAACTATAAATAGACATTTAAAAAAATAAGTTATAAGAATTTAAATATTCAGTCATTAAGTTCTTAAATAAATAAATATTATTTATTTTGTGGTCTTTAATCCCACGTAAATTTAGATAATTTTTAGTGCAAGGGAACAGAATAAAAAATCTAACTGTCCCAGCCAGGACTCGAACCTGGATCCCNATCTAAATTTACGTGGGATTAAAGACCACAAAATAAATAATATTTATAAAATTAAAATTAAAAATAAATTAAGAAGAGTCATTTAAACAGCTTGACAATGTCAGCTCCTCCGAGCATGAACGATATATTCGTCGGCCTCGGAGGTTGGACTCTCGACACTAGTGCGGGGAATTTAATAACTTATCAGACTTGTCTCGGTAGCATAAGTGGCAAATGCACCGGCCCGGATAGCAGGGGATCCAGGTTCGAGTCCTGGCTGGGACAGTTAGATTTTTTATTCTGTTCCCTTGGACTAAAAATTGTTCTTAAATAAAGTTTAATAAAAATTTGGACAGCTTTTTATTTTTCACAGATAAGAACATTTTTGTGGGATTGAAAATTCATTTTTAGAAAAGATTTTTTAGATGATGCTATCATTTTTAATCATTAAATAAGAGTCAGTTAAAATTATTAGGATTCTAATTTTTAAAAGCCTAATAATTTATTACTGACTTCGGTATATAAGAAGCTGATTTTGAAGTTCAACAATCCACTGGCAGTTGTAGCATTATTTCTGCATAGTCATCTTACATTATTGTAAATATAAAGCAAAAAATCTACTGATCATAATTCTGGACCCCACAGTGTGGGAAATTTTTTTTTTTTTTTCAAATATTGTCTATATTTGTTTTATGCTATTATTATATATTTTTTGTTTTATTCATAAAAGCCTACCAATTTGTCCTTTATTTCCAGAGATTAATATATATGTAGGTTAGATTCTTAGCTCACTGAACAGATGTAGGTGGGAAGTAAAGAAAGAATCAAAACACAGAAAACTAACTATAAAATTAAATTAAATAGTATACTCATTAAAATAAATGTCATGTTAAATATCATTGACAAGGAAATTCTGGTATTTTCAATGCTATTCCCAGGGATATAAAACTAAGTAGTTACCATTTCCATACATTATATTTGTGTAATATTGAATTATACAATCCACAAGAGAATGGTAAATGAAGAAAAGACCAGTCTCAGAAATAAAAATTATTTTATATCCCAAAATAGTGAAATGTAAATCACATTGGTGAATACAAATACAATTTATTCATCCTTACTTTTTGAACTCAGATCTCAGATTCAAGCACAATAATTTTTTAACAATTTATTCCATAACTAATAATGGTTTTTTTTTAAATCAAGGAATAGGCTCATAACACTAAAGCTACTTAAATAATGATTTTAGTTGTGGTATTTGATCCCACATTAAATTTTATACAAATCTACAAGGGAGCCCGAAAAAAAAAATCTTACTACCTCGGCCAGGACTTGAACCCAAGTTTCCTGCTTTCAGGGCAAGTATGCTGACCACTGCACCAGTTCTCATAAATAGTTTTATTAACTATTAGAATTGATTCACTGCACTGAATTGTAATTAACTGTAATTACCAAATCAAAATTTAGGAGCGAACAGTTTCCCCCACATTTATGTGAAACGTAATAGTTTTTAAACAATTAATGAGAGGGAATAGAATAAAAAAATCTATCTGTCCCAGCCAGGAATCGAATCTGGATCTCCTGCTATCTGGGCTGGTGTGTTAAGCCATTACACCACAAGGACTAGCTAGATATCTTAGTAAATTCCCTCTACACTAGCGAGAGCCTAACTTACGAGAAAGACGAGGACTTCGTCTTAAACTCGAAGGAGCTGACGTCATACATTTTGTCGACTCTCGTCATTTACTTTATTTTAATTTTAATTTATAAATATTTTATTTGGTTGTGGTCTTTTATCCCACGTAAATTTTAAACAATTAATGAGAGGGAATAGAATAAAAAAATCTATCTGTCCCTGCCAGGAATCGAACCTGGATCTCCTGCTATCCGGGCTGGTGTGTTAAGCCATTACACCACAAGGACTAGCTACATATCTTATTAAATTCCCTCTACACTAGCGAGAGCCTAACTTACGAGAAAGACAAGGACTTCGTCTTAAACTCGAAGGAGCTGACGTCATACATGGACTTATGAAATGGACACATATTTATAATACATAGATAGTTAAAAGTATGATCTAAGAGGTCTAAAACTTATGATATTATTTTCACTTAATTCTCCTAAAATTCTTTTGATAAATACAATAACAAATTAACCTTCAAAGCCTCTGCTTATACACAAGAAAATTAAATATTATAAATGCTGAACTCTTCACATAATTACGTCACCCTGCAGGTTTCACATTCACAAGAATACCTAAAACAATAATTTTTAGTAAATAAACTAGAAAACAACATGGAGTAAAAACTTTAGTGTTTGATAGCATCTAGGAAGCAATACATCTAATGAATAAACACGAACTTTTCTTGTTCAAAGTAGTAACTGTATACCTGCAGGACATCAAATCCTTCCTAGAAACTGAATTACATACTATATGATGTGTGTGTGTACTTGTGCACTCATATGTGTGTAGTTTAGAAGGTACCCTATTCTTAATGCTTCTGAAGTACAATTATTAAATAATTAAAGACATTTTTAGAAAGTGATCATAGTACCATTATAAATTATATCTTTAAGAGAAATCTGTGAATGTTAAAACCGAGGGAAGGACTCATTTTTTATTGTCAAGAGAAATAGATGGGTGAAATGAAAATTTCATATTTGTTATATCTGAATGGCATAGTAGGCCGTGAATGAAGAGAAATAAGAAAGAGAAAGTCTTACAGAAGAAAGAACAGGCTGAATGATGCACTACTACCGAGGAGTGGAAAGAATATCATGGGACCCAACTCATTCATTGGACCTCACTCAATAATTTTTTAGGCATTTCATAGCTCATGCTTTATATATGACTTGCTCATTTTAATCCCCTAATTTTGACTAAATCAATTATAGCAATCTCCTTATGCAGCCTATAAAGATTTGCATATTTTTCTTCTTTAAGCATTATATTTAGGTTTGACAATTCTAGGAGAATTAACTTCTTGAGTACCTAGAGATGATATTCATTGCTTTTCCTTAGTCCCCAGATTTCAAGGTTCTATACACAAGCTCCAGACTTCTTAATATTTATACGAATTTGTCTTGATTCTAAAAATAATTCTGATAATAACTTTCACAAAATAGTTCCTATTTTCAGAGGTTATTCTCCTACGCACTTTTGAAAGATATTTCTACAATTTATCTCCAATCCCAGGTAAATAGAACTTGTACTTACCGTCTCTTTTTCCGGGTTGGACCGTGTCAAATTGTTGTTATTTGCTGAGCTTTCGCACATCATGTGATGGCTTCTTCAGGGCTGAAAAGAGAATTCTCTTTTCAGCCATGAAGAAGCCATCACATGGATGTGCGAAAGCTCGGCAAATAACAAAAATTTGACACGGTCTAACCCGGAAGAAGAAACAGTAAATACATCTGACGACCGTCGAAGCCTACGTGAACATAAATAGAACTTGTTATCTACTCTAACTTTCAAACTTCAAATGGACTAGTAAACTTCTAATTTATGGACTAGTAAAGATTGCATTACATATCCACCCTCTCATAAATAATTTCTTTTGATCTTATAAATGAGAAGACCAAACTTTGTTGATGTCAAATTTCCTTCCAACAATACTCAAAAGGTGCATGGAATTATGTTCATAGTATATTGTTTGCTTAGTAAGTGATTTAAATAACCTTTCGTTCTAGTGTGCTGTCTAAGTGTGGTGTAGGGAATGGATACTACAATTGTTTGATATTACTGTTATAAACATTTTTACAGTAGTACTTTCTTCTTTCTATAACTAATTGCATAGACTGGTGAATAGAGTAAATTCATCACTCATAACATCACATAAAGAGGGATAAGTGGAATCTGATTTATCATACTTTAAATTAAAATTTTGAGTCAATTTCTGTAAATGTCTCTTATTATTTATTATGTTATTTTCAATTCAAGATGGGTTAGTGAATAAAAATAAAAGCAAACTCAAAATAGATAATCACCTTTAGAGGCATCTTTAATCTTCTCCATTCTGTATCGGTTTTACATTTTATCTTGACATGAATAATGGACAACATCACCATTTGGATAACATACAAAAGCACTGAAAAATATATAAAGATTTGCAATTATATACTAAAAAGAACTGAAAACTAAAACTATAAAATGTACTATTAATTCCTTTCATTCTGAATACAAACAAAATCTTTTTAATTACAGCTTATGTAAAATAAGTGATTTGTTTCATTATTATTATTATCAATTGTAATTTTAAACTAGTATGCGCATACATATCATGCATGTGTATATAAGTATACATGAGTATGTATGTGAATGTGTGTGTGTGTACGTATGAGGCATATACAAGATAAATTAAATGTTGCATTGAAAAAGTATTTTATAATTTTTTATTGTCAAATGAGCTTAAAATTGAGAGATCATTTATCTCTTACAATAAACATTGTAATGCATGAACACTTACAGCTATTGCCAAGGACCATGATGTAACATTTTCTATTTTTTTAAATGTAATCTGTATCTCAGTTGTAAATATACATCATTCATTCAATGACACAAGTTAGTTAACACATAGTGACAGTATATATATTTTTTAAATTTTTTATCTTTTTATTTGAAAATAAAAATTTTAATCAATATATAAATGAAAAAATCAAAATAAGGTATAGAACAATTATCACATCTCCCTCTCAAACTACAATGTAAAAATGTTAATTCACTTGACCACAATAACATTTTTTCACTCTTGACCATCTTATAGTCTACAACTTAGATAAAAATTAACAATACCTTTGGTTACCAAAGCGCTTTTTACAAACAGGGCAAACCATGAATTCATCAATAATTATCTTCTTTGCTTCTAATTCAATTTTTTCTTTGGTTGCCTAAAATAAATAGAATGAATTCATTTTAGCAATATAAAATAATTCAACTTACAATAAATGTCAAATGTTAGCATGAATCAATATATTTAAGACAGTGAATAATGTACATAAGGTTATATAGAAGTTTAATTGCATTTGAAATAACAGAACTATAAATCCTATATCTTTCAAAAGAACTCTTTGTCATAAACTTAACAATTTGAGTAAAATCCTTCAAGAAAAAGGAAAAGATCCTTTAGAAAATAAAAATTGAAAGAAGTTATTAAATTCTTTAAAAATTTCAAAAATAAATATATTTATTTTAAATGTTTGCAGTAGTTTCTGCAAATCAGTTTCTAAGATTAATGAATATTAGTAAGATACATTTATGGAACATTAATTAAAAATCACATCAAATTTATGAAATGATGAGTTAAAACGATGCTAAATTTATTAAATGTGCAAAAATTCTCTCCTAGATTTATTTCATGCTAAGTAGAAAATCAATTAAATGAAATTAATATTAAGTGGAAATTCACAAAGATTTCTTTTAATTTATTCTACTTATCCTTTTTTAGGAAAAATATTATTCTGTGATAATTCCGTTGAGTGTAAAGAGCTTCAGAATTATTAAATATCACATAAACTTGAGTTCAGAGTATACCAATTATGAGTAAAAACAAATTTTAATATTTATTATTTAATCATAAGTTTAATAATACATGCATTTATATTTAAATACTGTTATTTAAAATAGTTTTTAATTAAATTTGATTTTTTGGACCTAATTTTATCTACATACAGAGGATGGTAAACCAAAAAATCGACAATTTATTTGATTATGATACCACATAAGGAGTAAGTTTTTTGTAAGCAATTTATATTGTTACTATAAATCAATTGATTAAAAATGTTGTTGAATGAATGTGTTATAATTAAAAATTCATACATATATACACACATATATGTGTATGTATGTATGAGTGTATTTATAAAACCAAACCTTCAATTTCTCTTATAGGATTTGATAAGGAATTAAAGATATTTTTCATGAAATATGATGATATTTCACTGAAAACCTTGATTTCCTTAAAGAAAATATCTGAAATGGGTTAAAACAAAAACCTTCAAAACTCACCTCAAGTTTTTGAGTCTTAAGAAGACCGTTAAGGAGTTGAGTAGATCGCCTTTCTGAAGTTAATTTAAGCAAAGCGGCATTCAGGAAAGGTTTCAAACTCCCAACAGATATATTGTCAGGAAGCTGTTCTAAAGTTTCTAATGGTGGCAACCTTAAAATTTATTATATTGTTGACAAATTATATGAGCCAGCATACATGGGCTAAAATATATATTTTGTTGCCCTATTTATGCAGGTACAAAGTAAAAATTATCAGTAAGTATATAGAATAGCATAACAGTTTACACTGGTTTTTCACTCTACAAAATTAATCATTAAGAATGTTTCCTGAAGGCTGTTGTGTGAAGATGTACCTAGATAAAAGAAAGGCTGAGTTTATTAACCAACCAATAGAGTTGGGTTTGCCAATTACGAAATAGTTTTCATTGTACTGAAAACAATATTGTAGTTGTTTCATTTTTGTTAGAAGCTATTTGAAGTTTGTTCATTTTGTACTAATGAAATAAATAAATAATTAATAAACTATTAATAAAATGTACAAATATATTTTTAATGTACATATTTTTCGCGGGTATAATGAAAAATATAATTCATAACTCATACTAAAAGAGGATTTTAGTGCTTGGTCAAATTTCTGAGATCGCTTTCATCTTATTCCTAAAACTTGACTCCATACCAAAAATACCTACTTTCTGTTCTAGGGTTAGTAATTGGTCTTAAGAACCAAAATGTGCAAACTTTTGTTTCATGATAAAATAAACATTTGTACATTTATATAACATTTTATAATAAAATTAAACCATTAGGAGAGGGGGGTTTCATGACCCCCAAATTTTAGAATAATGAATCATAATTTCATGTGTTCTGTAATGGAAATTGGCAAGTAACAATTACAAATAGAACACAAAAGGTCAGTCATTAATGAGCTCAATCTAATCAATTAGAGTTGAAATTTACTGTGACCTCAAGTAATTTAAAAATTGCAGCAGTAGAAGTATTTAAATACTTATTATGAAAATATAAAAGTATTTTGTTAATAAACTAAACTAATATTAAAATCATGATGATAATTATGATAATGTAATCCCACATTTCATTATAAATTTGAATCGTACAGGGAGCTAGAAAAAAAAAAAAACTCTCTACCTCAGCTCCCCGGCTGAGGTAGAGAGTTTGTTTTTTTTCTAGCTCCTTCTATGATTCAAATTAAACTAATATTATATATGAAATATTTTACTAATTACAAAATGAGCATACTTAATAGAGATTTGAGATTTGATCAAAACCTCTTAAATTGCAATCAGCATTGGAATTATAATTTGAAAGGAATGAAACCTGATATATAGCATTTAATATTACAAAATGTGTTTTAATGCTATTATCCAAGAAAATTTTAACCTCAGGAGTGAGGGTCAACATGAAACCCTATATGTGATTAAAAAAGTTTTCTTAAGCTTCAACAAAAGTAATTTGTAGTTAAACTAAATGAAAATAAGTACCATATTAATAATTATGTTCCAAAAATGATCATTAAAATAATAAAATAGTTTGAGTAGAAGGGATGGGGTTATACCTGAAACACAAAATTTGATTAGGAATATTTTATTTAAACGCTCTATCAGACATTATTATTATTTAAATGACAAAACTTAATACTGAGTATTATTTTACTGATTTTTTCATAATTTTTAACATTGGTCAAAAATAATAAATTTAATTTAAATGCGCCAAATGTATTTTGGGCACCGGATTAGCTAGAGAATGAATTTGGGATACTCATTTGTGTATTTGGTTCTGCTGGATTGAGTCCAGCACTGGGCAGACTTCTATCAAGAAATAAAAGCCTGCCCAGTGGCAGTAGACAACCTCTCTTCATGAACCAAAGTGGTTGAATAGGAAGTTAAACAAATAAAAAAAACTAGGATTTACAACCTGTCAGGATAGGCTTCCAATAATGCGAGTGCTGTGTCCAAATCAGGAGATTTGTGGAGCAACTTAGATGAGTCAACACCTGGTAATTCATCAGGGGGGCAGGTCAATAGCTTTATGACTTCTACATAGACCTATAAAATAAATGGACCATTTGACAAAGATCTGATTAAATTTAAACCACAGGGTCTAATTCGAATTAATAATAGGATGGGATATGGTTACAGAAGAGTACATTTCTGAAAAATATTGTCTTTATATATCTAAGTTCTTTGACAACTGTAAAACTATAATGGAGCATATAAATATTTTAAGAGAAGTAGAGCAAGGAAGGGTCTTTTGCAAAGAATTAAGTACATGTTCATTATTCAAAAAGTATTCTTTCTTTTTATCAAAGTATGTTTTAGTAAAGTTTCAGATTATAGTTTGATAAGTTTTAATTTCTTTGACTAGATGAGAAATTAAGATGGCTGTTGAGCAGAATGTTGTATGATTCTTACCACTTCTTATAATACCATCTTCATTTCATATACTCTGGATAATGATAATTTGCACCCCTTTTCAATTTCTAAACAAAAGTTTTTTAATACCCAGTTAATTCATTTCAATGGTGTATTTATTTTACACCTTCCCCAAAACCTTGACCATTTTTGTATATGACTCCTGAGAGTCAACTAATAATTAATATAGATTGTGAGTTTAAATTAGATAAATGAATGACAATTATAAAGTGATGCCCAGATAACAAAACACGAAGCTCAAGTAGATAACTAAAAGGATTATATAAAAAAAATTTCAGACAGTATTTTTTAAACTGTTTTTTGAGATATTTAAATGGAAGTCTGAGGGGCGGAACCTAGGTGTTTATAACTTTTCCTAGAAAGTAAAGATATTAATATTATGGAGATATTAAACATAATAAATTTAAAAAAACAAATGCATAATATAGGAAGAGAAAAAATTATAAGGGAATCTCGTTTTATGATTCCATTTCCATACTAAGGGGTTATATATTAAAAAAAACAGTTTTACAACTAAATATTTGTAAACTCAAAATATAGTCCATTGTTATTTACTGCCATTAGCTATCTGCTAGCTAATTGTTTGATCCCATGCAGATACCATCCCTTTGGATGGCTACCAAAAAATCCTTGGACCATAATTTCAACTTCCACAAAATTATCAGATTTTTTCCCTTCAATAAAATGGGCCATGGATCGAATAAGTAGTAATTCAATGGTGTGAGATTAGGACTATTTAGTCTTAGGACTATTCACCATTTGGTGAATGAGGCAAGAGTTCGAACACATGAAGTTTTTCAAACTTTTTTTTGGGTCAAGAGGAAGCATGAGGACAAGCATTATCTTGTTGGAATAAAACTCTTTTTTGGTTGATCAGAGCAGGATAATGCTCAGACCACTTTCAGTACAATCTTTCCAGTTGTTTGTAGTAGAGTTCAGAATTCATAGAGCATCCATCAGGAACAAATTCATGATGAATAACACCATAAAAATTCCAAAAAATGCAAAACAAGGATCCCTTGCAGCACGAAAAGCAGGTTACCGCAATCTTGCCATTACTTTTGGGTCCTTGAATTTCACCAGTAAACCCATTTTTTATCACAAGTGACAATCTTATGAATAAATCACATATCGGAAGAGTATTTCAATAAATTTTCAGAAATTTCTAACCCTTTAGAGGAGTAAGTTTGTGAGGGACTAGTTGACCGACAGTATCCTTCCAACTCACTCCCCTGCAAGTTCTCGAGTACTTGCAGATGTATTTGACTCGACAGCTTCCAGCTGAATCACATCAATATCCATTACTGGTTGCCCAACAGCCCCACTTCCTTTCCATCTCCGCAAAATTATATGAACTAATGCCGCATAGCCTGCTGGTCAAGGACACCTTCCCCTTTAGCGGCTATGAAATTCTTCTCCCATTAATGCCTTAAAATTATGAGAATTTTCTAAGACACTGTCATGTTTCTTCTTTGAAACAAATAACTAAACTGAGGGTTTTTTTTCAAGAGGTTAAATAGGATTTAGCAAGCTTAGAGAATGCTCTAAAGGGATTGTTAAGTATTGGTAAGTATTAAAAAGGATTAACAGTCCTTTGTAATCTTGAATTTCATAGAATGAACAGTTTTTTTCTTTTCATACATTTTTTTATTTAAATTTTCTACACTATTTTCAGAACTTTTACTTTCAAAGCACATCCACAACACAAAAAATAAGAATATATCATAGAATTTCAAGCTGGTATTAAGAAGAAATATAATATGAAAGATATTATTAATAAAATTCAATAATCTATAGAAGAGGAATATACTTTCTTATGTGGAGGAAGGGTCCTCTGTAATGTTTTAATAATTATTAATTACAGCACAACAAAAAAATATTTTTTGAATGTTTCTACACTAAATTAGTCTATTTCTACTAATTTTGGGGTGATAAAAACGAAAATAACATTGAAAAATTTTTATTAGCTCTGGTTTTTGAGATATACAGCACTTAATCTTAAAGAGTAGTTATACTATACGTGAAAAGTGAAAGTACAAAAAACAATATTGTTATGTTTCTTTTAGAATATTTTAAGTACAAAATTGATAAAAAAAAACATTATTCTTAGTGTTTTGACAAATAAAAGAGGTTTGTACCACCAAATTTCAATTAAGTCAATCCGATGTATTGTAAGATCGCTGTCGTTTAGCTTGTCTTTTATAAAACACTTCTGGAGCATCCTGTACTGAGCTGTCTGTACTGAGATATTTTCACATCATGTTTTAGAAGATTCCACTGTTGTAGTCTTGACCCTAACAGCTCAGCCTTTTCCTTAGACAAGCCAAGATCTCTTATAAGGTCACTCAACTCTGCTTGACTAATTCTGTGCGGATCACTAGACCTATCGCTTACATCAAAATCAGGGTCATAGGATGTAGAAGGATGGGTTGCTTCTTGTAAACAGACTTCATCACTTTCCTCTAAAATTTCATAGTTTTGGGGTGGAGAAGGGACTGGCAAATTGTCTGAGTGTGGTACAGGCCGAAGAGCAGATGGGAGATTAGGGTATTTCACCGTTCCTCTTTTCTTCATAGATAAACCTTGCTTAATGGGAGGAGTTAAGCAGAAATAACAGTCGTCTGTATGATTGGTAGGCTCACGCCAAACCATAGGTACTGCAAAAGCCATTGCCCGCTTGTTATTTTTCAGCCACTCTCGCAATATGACGGAACAAGAATTACAACATATATGAGGAGCCCATGATTTATCTTGGTCCCCAACTTTTACACCAAAATAATGTTCATAGGCAGTCTTAATGATAGGTGACATTTTACGTTTCTGAGCCTTAAATGTTATTTCACCACATATATAGCAAAAGCTATCGACAGAATTCACACACTTTCGAGGCATTTCAGATCAGCACTTAAATTAATTTAAAAATCAACTTCACACGATAATTTCAATAGCAACCACGTGCGTACAATTGACAAACTCGCAAAGGTTATGTTTACTACTTATGAACAGCTGATGAGAGGGGTGTTATGTAAACAAACATGTGTACCAACTGTTGGTGATGAAATATTTCATTTGTTGAAAACTCAATATATATATAATAGAATGATACTATATCTTGAAAACAAGAGCTAATATATAATTTGTATGGTCATTTTCGGTTTTAACACGTGGAAATACATTAAAATCAGCTAATATTAACCGCGAAACAAAAACTTTGTTGTTCAGTGTAATTGGGTTAGAATTAATTATTTGTATGAAAGAGCATTGAAGCCCTGATTATAATATATTTGGAAGATCAAAATAAGTTCCACATAAGGCTTTGTTTCTTCTACCAGGTCCATGTTCCTTAAAATTTAACAAGGTAATAGGTATATTAATTTTGAAATGTGAAATTAAAAAGAACTTACATTTGAGGCAGCTTCAGTTGAGTACACTTTTTCACAGTATTCTAATGCACGCTTACGATCACCTAATACAAGGATATAAATCCCAAGAGCATGTTCATGACGCCCCAGCTTCCCATTTATAATGGCTCTTTCTTCAAACATGCCTAAAAATTACAATTAATCTTTATGACTTAAGAGAATGATTTTATTAAAATTAAAATTAAATTAAAACTTACAGTACAGATAACTCCAAATCCTGATTGTTTAATTTTGATGTTAGCATTTACCAATACACTAGTGTTCAGTTGCATTGCTCTTAATTAAATATTAAGTCAGCTACATCAAAAATTGTTTTGCATTTGAATTTCATTTTAATAAACAAACAAATTATTGTTTTTGTTTTGGTATTATTGTACAGTTAAAACCCCATTCCTAACTGATAAATCCCTCTGTGTAATTTCTAAAGAATATATTTTATCAATAGAAGAATCTAAGGCGAATTTCATTACTTAAAAATAAATTAATCTGCAAAAACAATAAAACATTTAGTACACCCCACTCTGATTGTTAAGATTTCTTTTTATATTTAAAAGTGATATGCCAAATTTCCAAAATAAAACTTCTAATTGAAGGTTCTAGGCCATAAATTGAAATATACAGTACGGTTTTTTTAATAAATGTGCATCCAGTTACCAATTTTCCCATTATCACAATTTTATAATACTTATTTCATAAAGAGACATTAATTTTTGTTTGTTTATGTCAACTCCTACAAGTTTTTATATTTTATTACAAATATTAAATTCATGGTATTCAATTGATTAAGGTAGTTGAATAGATTTTTTCTGTGTATATGTAATACAAAAATGTGTAAAAAATTCTTAATTTCTAACAACCTTGAAAATTAACTATGAGTTTGAAACATACAGAATATATAAAAGCATTGGGGAAAACCTTAGTGTATCCGGCTCCTGTAACTTATTCTTGGTTGAATTCACCACTATGACATAATTAACCTCGCATTTATAGTATAAGGATTTTTGGGAAATACAGCAGGGGACCCAAAGGAAAATAAATTCGACAGAAAGACAGTTTAAAAAAAAAAGTAGTAATAAGGCTGAGTTACGTCTTATTGAGGTTATGAATCGAAAACTGTTTCAGCACCAGATACATTAAGGTTTATTCAAAACATTGTTTTGGATTTTTAAAAGAAGGTTCTAATTGAGGAGATTGTAGTTCTTTTTTTTTTTTTTTTTTTTTTCAATGAGAGAAATTTCAATTCATACCTCAATTAATCTTAATAAATCAAAACATATTTAATTATTAATTTTATAGAATATCTTAGGGTCAATAAGAATTATACAAATGAATCTTACAGTCCCTTGGGAAATAGAAAAGAACAGAATCAGGAGAATAGTAGTCCGATTTTTCAAGGAAAGAGATAAGCTTGGTTCGTATTGTGTTTGCCCTTGGATCTTCCAGGCCTAGAGACTGTATCCTTTCTCTATATTGATGGGCTAAGGCATTATGAAACATATTATTAGTCTCTTTCCAAACATGAATAACGTGCTCCTGAAATAATATAACATTTCATTTTTTTTTTTTTGTTTTTGTTTCAGGGTAAATAAAATCCTCTTCTATTTCATCTATTTAGAAAATAAATCCTCACTGAGTTATTGAGATGAAATTAAATAGCTAATCAGTTATTTAAGATCTCATCTGAAATCTCAATTTTTTTGTTACTTAATAGCTTTCAATAAACAACACTACCTAATCCTAAAAGAAAATATTTGACAGTTTTAATTTATTGGAATAAAATAAAACTTATGATATATTTATTATACCTATGTTTGAATGAGTGTTAAATGTCTCGATTTCTTTGGGCAAGGACTTCGTGAAAACCTTCTTCTTTCTTCTTATAATAAAAATAATTAGTATTATTATTATTTTGATTTTAATTTTTATTCTGTTAAAGCATTAGACTCAAAATAATAATTAAACTGGCTTTTAAAAACAGGAGCATAGAGGTCTCTTACTCACTGAAACATGACTAGCAAGACATAAATAAGTTTGTCACACAGGCGCTTCATAAACTAAGTAAATTCCTCAGTATTGTAGTTGATGAATATTTGTACTTAATCTTTCCATGCTCTGTAATTCCCCCACTTATGGTTTTTATCTCTTCTTTTAATCTCTTTTTTAAGCATAATAACACTAATCTAAATATTACTCCTGATGCAACAAAAAGAGTTTTTCAGATGACACTTAACTCCTATTGGTTAGATTTCTCACAAAAACTAATTTTGGTAAATAAATGAAATATAAAACATTTTTGCTGAGTAATAACTAAATATTTCTTTTCATGTAATAAATCAAATAAATAATATTTCTTTATTTCAATAAATTAATCGGTCACTTGTCAAATCTGCTCATTACCCTGAATAAATATAAGCT
>KZ815670.1:1043366-1081675 GCA_000696205.2 Oncopeltus fasciatus | reverse complement strand
TGCGCCAAATTAAGGACACGACTAAGCATACTTTTTACTATGAAATAAGTCGAAAGCATACAAATATATAATTTGAATTTTTCTTCTTAATAATTGAATTTTTTATGTATATAAAAAGCTTATTCCCTTCTATCACTCCATAACAACTAACAACAAAAAATAAAACTGATCTTTTCTCTGATCCCAAATCCGTCCTCCTCAAATTGTCTTTCCCACCCATCACAAGAAAATTTCTTCTAACCCTAATAAATATTAATATTTTAATTGCTTGAGTAGTGGGGGTATTTCTAAACAGGAACTGAAACAAAATTCATTTCTCTGCATAATATTGTGCAGAGAAACAAATTTTGTTTCAGTTTTTTCACATTTTTCAATGAGCTGCCAAAGCAAAAAGATGTTTCCCATGCAGGATTTCGTGAACCCTGTCCTCCAGCATAACATCCACCCCTTGGGCTAGTCTCCCAATAACTCTGCTGACAGAGCTTTGCACATAAATACTGTAGTAATGTTTTAACATATTGATTCTTTAAAAAAAAAATAAATAAATAAAATAAATTAAATATCCCTTTGCAGAGAGAAGAAGCCCATTGACCCCACACCCAATAAATTTAGGTGCTTAAGCCCAAGAGGTCGCGAAACTATCTTCGTTTTTATCGTATTGTATGGATTGGAGTACAATGACCAGGGATTGGGCATATGGATTAGGGGAAATGGAATCTAGCTATGGGAGAGTGTGAAGTGGGTGGAGATGGAGTCTTGTTCATGCAGAATATTAAAATTCTGATGGAAGGTGGAGTCTGACAGGTAATGAAGAGCATTCGCAATTAATCTTAAGACTTTAGATNTTTTTTTCTTTTTTTTTTCCCTATAAACTTTTATCTATTTATTACATTCTGTTAAATAAAAAACATTTTGTAATTTGATTACAATGAAATTAAAAATGACATTCAATGTCAATCACATGAGGAGAGAAGGTATCACTCTCAAAAAATCATTTTACTAAACAATTTTTTTTTTTTTTAATCTGTCATGAAAACAAATTTAATAGCTTCATTTATCAATATTCCACTAAAACAGAAACATACAAGAAAAACCAACCATTACCAAAGCATACTTACAAGATAAGAGATGACTAATAATGGTTTATTGGTTTTTAATAAGAAATCTAAAACTTTTGGCCTGGGGAGATGGTCATCTTCTCGCATTTCTTCAGTAAATATTTTCAAACCATCTTCAGGTGAGGTTTCCAAAACCCAGGTGGCATATGTGAAAATTAATTCGGAATGTTTTTTACCTAGAAAAAATTAGTGTACAGTAAATTCAAACTTTCTCAAACAAAAAACCTGCCTAGGAACTTTAGAACTTTATTTGAATAACAAAAAAAAATCAGCCATACTTGTATCAATGAACTACATTAGGTTGATTAAGTTTAGATAATGAAAAATCAAAAAGTACATACTTTGAACTCGTAGTTCAAAAAAATGGTGATTAAGAGAAATAATAAGAAATAGTATCATAACATCTGTTTGTTTTTTCCTGTCATTTCAGGATCATGAGAAAGGGACTATCTACATTTAGGATACAGGATATTCTCCTGTATCCATTAAATTTTAAATATCCATAAAACCATTAGAACATATATGATATATAAGGCATGAATGTACAATGTTCTTCTTATTTGCTTAAATAATTCTAAAATATATAAAATATAGCCACCACTAGTATTCAATCATATGAAAATAAATATATGATTAAAGTTTAGAAATTGATATTTCTACCCCGTATGACAGGCCTAATTATTGTGACTGATTTTGAAGTAAAATTATTGCCCTTCAATATATAAGCCCTCAAAATAAGCCCTCTAAATGTGAAAAGTATATTATACAGCAAATAATATATATTAAGTACAATTTCCATTGGTTCATTGAATGTAGTCTTAAATTAGTCTTATTTGTTATTGCAAGCATGAAAAGACAATAAGAAATAAAGGGTAATGCTAAAACTGCCTCTAAATCAGGTAGAAAGGGAAGAGGTTGGAAGAGCCCCTCAGTCCTCCTAATTATTAATCTTTAATATACTCCTTAATAGGCCATTTCCATATTTGTTATGAAAAATTTTATGAAATCTATACATTTTTGTGAAACTAGATGTATAGATTTACAGTTTGGGAAATAAAAATTGAGGAATAAAAGAAAAATAATTATTTACCCATTTTAATACTTTCTCTGCTTTAGGTAGTTGGGGAAGTAAAATAAAAATAAAATGTAAATTTTTAAAATACTAAAGCAACAATCAATAATTGTCAAGAATTAACAATCATGCTAATAATTATGTGATTCATACAGACATAAAATGTAATACAAATTACATAAAAAACTTTTGAACATATTAGATGATATTTTATAGTAATAAACAATAAAAAATTAAACTATTTGTGATTTAGAGGCCTAGCCTACCATTCCCTCATTATTAACACAGAAACAATTAAAAAGAAAATAATATAAATAATAGGAGGATAGTATTAATGCTGAGCAAAGCAGTCATCATTCAATTGAAAGTGAACAGATAATTTCCACAAAATAAGGGAAGTCATGCTTTGTTACATTCAGCATAATCAATGCAGTAAATTATTTAATTAATTACCACATATTTATATTTATTTGAAAATCTGCACTTCTGAACACGTCAAGTGGTTATATTTTATAATAATCCAGTAGTTTTATATTCCTATACAATATGGAAGCAAAAGATAAAAAATTTAGCTTGCTAACTTTTTACAAGAACATACCAAGGTTTTGGAGGTACTGTATAGTTGGAGCTGTTCCCCATAGAGGAGAGTCCTCCACATTTGACTGCTTCTTGAGCAGCTCAAGTGCTTTGTCATGCAGACCTTTTGTCTGGTACAATATAACTAGCTCAGAATCCTTCCTCCACTTTTTTAGGGTCTTCTCAGTTTCTTCTAAATTGCAATAATTTCTTCTGAGAAGTGGAGCAACTAGTGCATCATTAGTCTAAAACAAAATTGTAATCATACAAATGTCATAGTTTTTTTTTTTTTTTTTTTTTAAGCATTAGTCTCCCTTTCATTCACTTCATCATAAAGGGCTATCTACAGGTTACCATTCCATTCTAAATATTCATGGCTAAGGACAAGCTTTTATTTATAAATAAGGTAGCCCAGAGCGGGATTTGAACCCACAACATCTGGACTGAGAGACTGGAACGGATCCCAAGAGCTACCTGTCACCCCCAGTATAATTTTTAACAGAGTAATTTCATTTTACAAATAACACCCATAACGGACCCAAACTATGCATCGAAAGATTATTTAGTACTCAAAACAAATATTTAAACAATAAATAGGAAGAAAGTCTAAAAATAAATCTCACTTAATATTTTTTTAAATAAAAAAATAATAATTTAAAATTTTTTATTAGATTTAGATTATCTTAAATCAACTTAATATACTTTAAAAAGTTATAAGACACTTCTAGGCTAAAGAATTCTTGAAAGAGGTGTCTGTGTGTAGGTGTTATATTATAATTAACTAATGTAATTATTTACTATACATGTATACAATATTTGTAAAGTATGTACAGATTAACACTCTAGTGGCAGGGTTACTGTCATGAGGAAAAAACATTTGTGATAATACAATAATAATTAAATGTGTCAATATTGTTTGTATTAATTATCTCCCTTTCCACATGATAAGTTGCATATCATTATATTCAGGATCTGGTTTTCCATAAGGCATAACAATTTCTGATTTTTTTTTTTTTTTTTTTAATTACATAAGTTGAAATTTCATAAGATGGGAATAACAATAATTTTATTATCATCGAAAATTCACCTAAAACTGACTATGTCTTAATTGGAACAGGTTATAGAGCTTCAATTGCAACTCTGCATCACAATACTAGATTATCAGTGAACAGAATCATGTTCTAGCCTCAATTTTAGATGCCTTATCTACCTTGTCATCAGGCAGAATATATTGGGCTTACCTCTTATATAAGTCCCTTAGGAGTAGAGTAGGCAGCTCTCATTTTTAGAGTGATAAAATGGAAATATGCTCATCTTATGACTTACTTTTAATATGTCTCTTACTGAGGAGCATTTCAACAATTAATCATTTTTCCTAAATTCTCATTAAGATAAACTCCAAAATTAATCAAAAGGGGTATTTAAGTGACTTGTTTATAAACTTGGGATCACTTCCTCTGTGGAACTATATCTTATGAACTCAATCCATCATTCTTTATTTTATACTCATTCTCAGATGAGGTTAGTGGGCTTAATATCAGTCTTTCTATGAGCTTACATAAGCAACTGGTTAGTTTCATTAGAAAGTCCAAAAAATTGCCTCTGGTTTCATCAATTTATTAAGCAATTCATGGTCCCAGTCCATAAAAGGCAAAAGAAGAGTATTACTAGCTGAATCAAAAATATTGATAAAAAGTTCTGCCCCAACTCAGTCTGGACTAGGGCTTTTATTCATAGAGATAAAACTAAAAGTTTGTATAAATTAACTACAGATAAAGCAATCTTGCTTTGGCAAAGTGTTATATCTGTCAATGCCTCTGAAAATGGCAAACTAAATGGGAGCAACAATAATATCAAATACTAATTGCTAGGTTTTTTTTTTCAGATTATCAGATTATATGTCAATTATTTCAATTGAGATATTCTACACATTGACATTTAATTCCTACATTTCTAAAATTTGTAAAACAAAGAATTCTTTAAACCCTCAATATCAAACATTACCAAAAATAATTTTAAATTTAATAACTCAATAGCAAACCCCCCCCCCAAAAAAAAAAATTAAAAAACAAAAGAACTTACCTGAAGATAACACTTTAAAAGGGTCGTATCTATTATTTGCATAAGTGGCTCTGACTTCTTTGGCATCATTTCTTTATCCATGTCAGGGTTAGCAATCATTAAATTATGGCGTACCTTTAAAAATGCATATATGTATTTATATATTATATTATATATAAAAATGATTAATTATTTAATGTTTATAATCTATTTTTCAATTAAAATTTGTCTTATTTTAATTTATTCAATCATTAAAATATTAACATCCCAATTGTGTTCATAAATACTTTTTAAATAATTTTCTTCATGATCAGGCCTGGAAAAAGTATTTATGAATATTTCTGGAGACTGTGGAAGCTTATGTGAATATCTTATTAACATTCATTATAATTAATACAGCCTTTTACAAGAAAGTCGAATAATTAAACCATTTTCGGAAAGGTTATAGTATGAAATATGTAGATAATTTAAGCCCCAAAATTCTGTATGGCGTTAATTTACAAAATGATTTGGAAAAACTTTATTACCATGAGGCCTAATACTATGATAAGGGAGAGCCCATTAATGGTTCAATTCAAGTAATCAAGAGTGTATTAGTTCAACATGCATGGACTGCATAGACTAAGGAATTGCTACACCATTGGGGTTATTGAATATTTATAGTTTCAGCAAACCAAAACAACCAATTTTGTTGGTTTATATAACTGTGAATAATCATAATACGTAATAATATACAGTGAGTTAATGAAAATCATCATTTCTAATTGCTGATTATCCAGAAAAATTTTGCAATCATTAATTCAAGGCTATGTGTCAAATTCTGTTCTGTTAATATAAAAATTATGACCAATAGAGTGTTCTAAATAAGTTTAAGGTTTTAGATAAACTCACATAATCAATAATCTGATTTTTCTGAATAGCTAATAAAATCTTCAATTCATTGTGATGAATTTCATTTCAATAATAAATACATTTCAATTACTATAGAGTTTTAAATTTGAATGCTACATATAAACTTATTTTTAAAATAAAGAAGTTATGTTGTTTATTTTTTATCGTGGAGATTATTAGTAGAGAATTTGGTGGGGTTCTGTCAAGGTTGATCTAAAAAAAATACAATTAAAAAAAAAAAGTATTATTTATTATATTTATCAGCCAATTTTTCGACATACATTATAAGTCATCTTATAATGTGGCAAAAGATGACACATTGTCACCTGGAACAGATCTACATGACTGGTCACTAGGTGACAACACATCTCCCCTCCTCCCTCTTGCCATCATGATAGCCCTGAAGATAATTTATAATAAATATAATAAAACATACATTTTTTTAATTATTTTTTTTAATCAATCTTTACCGAACCCCAACGAATTCTCTACTAAAGAAATTATGCTTCATAGAGCATTCCTTGGCTAGCCTAGAGCTATCCTCAGCAACTTAACTTTCTCCTTCATTGTCGTTATTGGTTTTTAAGATCAAATTAGCTATTTAATCTAATTTATGCCCATTTTTAATAAAACCTGGAAAATCTGCTCAGATTATGCATCTCCTATACGATAGCATTTTCATTTAAAAGTGCATAAAAATGAATATTTTTCATTCCTTCCACCTCTTACCTCCAAAAAATAAACTAATATTTTAGAGGTTTAAATCCACTTAAACATATTATTATTACAAATAATTTATCATGATACACAAAAGTAATCCAGGAACTTGAAGAAATTCATGGTACAGTATGATTTGGATAAAGCTGGGGCCTACATGTGTTAGATATTTAATTAGAGCCATATATCCACTTTCTTCCATTTCATTTTCATGTTCAGGTTCAGAACCACTTTGAAAAAGCAGTCCAGGGAAGAGTTTAATAACTTCATAAGGATCTGAAAGACAAAAAGCATATTATAAATTACTGATTTAAATAAAATTTAGTTTAAGGGAATTCTTTTTCAAATAGCAGTATGCAAAAACCAGTATAAAAGATATAGATATAGAGTTGAGAGTGGAAGGGGGAGGGGGGAGGGGTTAGGGCACATTTACAGGATACTGCTTTTTTATAGTTATGGAAAAATTTATAGGGCATAATAAATGCAAAATCGTTTTGCATGATAAATGCTTTTTAAGGAAGATACTCACTAATATAACTATGATGGCTGAGTAATTTCCCAACTTTTCCTTCAGGGTCAGTAAAGAACGAGGTTTAGTGGTCTTTCCCTTTAATGTTAATTCCTCTTTCCAGGTTATAATATATAACTCATCATTAACTCTCATTCGGCTTTTCTTAATGGAAAATGAGAAACCTGCTTAGTTTATACAGTTTGTATTCTTGCATGCCAGACTTTTTTTTTTTTCATCTAATGCACGAATGGGTCCTATATGGTATTTATTGGGTAAACCCATTACAATGCAATGGGTAGTCAAAAAAAGGATTTCTGGAGGAATGTTTAGCAGGGTTTAGCATTTTTGACCATTAGTATCTCAAAGAGAAATTCATATTGCTTAATTAATTTTGATTACTTTTCTATTATTTTTATAATGAATAATAGTAGACTTTTAAATAGATAATAAAATAAACTATTATGGACTAATTTGCAACATTTTTTTATACTGATATTGTGCCTGTTGACTGAGCTTAAGAGTAAAAAATGTTTTTTACAATTAATCACTGGCTAACTACACAGTGATTTACTGATATTTAGAAAAAGATGAAGTATCTAATTTATTATCTCCTAAACAAATAGCAATCAGAAGTTACTGAGAATATTTTTAGCCATTGTAATAGCCTTTGACTTGGTAGATCAAAATATATTGATATGAAAACCTCATAACATTTACATTGGGGAAAAGTTTTGCACTGATTCATATCATATCTGTAACTATACAAAGAGAACAAGAAAATTGATAGATATCCAATAGACAATGAAGTCATTCAATGAAGCACACTGAGACCAATGCCCTATTTTATTTAAATTAATGACTTTGATGTTCCAAAGGTATCAGACTCATCCTGTTGTTCAACAATGCAGTTGTTTTATAGAGTCAATGCATGGCAGGAATGTTATTCATTGTTGAGTCCTTGCCATATATTTTTAACTTGATTAGACTGTTCAATCGGTTCAAAAGCTAATCACTTTAAGAATAAATATCTTCAAGAATAAATACAATTATATACTCATAACAGTCTGCAATATAAATGACAAACATTCATTACTGTAACTATTAAACTAATTGATAATACCAAAAAATTGAATGTGTATAGATACTTAGGAATAATTATGAACATGCGAGTGAAGTGTGTAATGAACATATAGGCCTTATCTTATTAAAAATTAGACCTTTACTGACAGTACATACCGTATAATAACAGTTCTAATACATTAAATTGAAGCAATATGCACATATACATACACAATATAAATATATTTAAAGTAACAATAAATCTATAAATAAATCAACTAGTGTATGAGTATATTAGTAATATAATTTAAGAATTATCAATGGCAAATTTTGAGAAATTGAATTCTGCCATGTAATATCCAGCATTCATAATAAAAAATATTTAAAAAAATATGGATTTTAATAGAACTTACTTGTTTTCAATTTTAGAAACTCGGCCATAGACTTCTCATACTTTTTACTATGAAATAAGTCGAAAGCATACAAAGTTTGTATTTCATTGACATTTTTTTGTTTCTCTTCTTCTGAATCATCAGCAACATTCTGAAGTCAGAAAATAAATTCAAACAATTGGACATTATGGATTTTAAAAAAAATATTCATCTCAAGAAAATCAAGCTATTCTCATTAGTACAATGACTAGACTTTTGAAAAATATTGATTCTTTAATCATGATATTTCTACAGTTCCTAATTCAATAAATTATAATCATAAAATGTATCAAAAAAAGTATTTTGCAGGCACACAAACTAACTTAACCCTAAGGGTATGTATACATTACAATTGTAAGCGTAATCATATCCCTAAAAACCTTGAACATTTAATATTATATTTATATAATAATTTAATTTCAAGGGCAATAAAAAATCCTTACATAGATCAAGTAAAAACATATTCTTCTATGAAGATATGAAGAACATATTCTTCTTATTGATTTAGGAATAACGTAATTCTTAGATTCATTTTTATTGAACAGAGATGACTGACTCATTGAGAAGTCCAGTAAGTGAATAGCAGTCTCTCAAATGGTCAGTGTTATCTCTGGTCAATCAGAATGCACTAGAAAATGGCATATATTTCTGAAAAGCTCCCATTTTCTATACTTACTGTAGGAATTATTGCCCATTAAAAAAAAATACCCCAACACCGATATGCCCAAATGAAATGTTATTTTTATTAGTCAAATGATTGTCATTACCTAAGGCACAGATGCCTACATAAATTATTGCATTATGATTATTGTGTAAAATAAAATAAGCCAATAATAGATCAAAATATCAAAATGAGAATCACTTACAGCAAGCTTTAAAGCTAGTTCAAAGTTTTTTTTCTGAAGCAACAACTTAATTTGTCTGTGAACTGGGACAGCAGTAAGAAGCCAAATTTGTTCTGGTGAGGCTAAATACACCAACTAAAAATTAATGCTGATTAGTAAATGTAACTGGTTTTTAATTAACTGAAGATAATTAAATTTCAGAACTAAAACAATTCCAGTAAAATTTGAAAACTAAAAATATTTCAATGGATCTCATAATTTGGTTTGGAATTGGCCTCAAACATCAAAAGTAGAGCAGAAGATATGGTAGGAACATCAACTGCAACAAAATCTGATAGGAATAAACTCAAGAGAAAAACTCTTACTATTGTAAGAGTTTTTCTCTTGAGTCTATTCCTAGGGCAGTGCAATTTGATAATAATTTAACCATATTCTACTGAATTTACTATATTCAATGACATATTAAGAACAGGATTTTAAAAAAAGAAAAAAAAATAATATGTAAAAAGATTATATTTGAACAACTAGTTATAGCATGGATTTAGATTTTGATTTGGAAAAAATATACTCGGGTTAAATTCATTCATGCAGGAGAATTCACCATTTTTAATTATTTGTAGAATAGGCAAGAGGCCAAAATACTATACAAAATAATACCTCTCTGGTAGTTTAAATAACATAATTTTATAAAAAAATTTGTTTTACAAAATTACATTTTAGGCAAAAATCTTTGCTTCAATTATTGAATTAAATAAATTGTTGAGCTAAATATAATCTCTCCACCATAATCATAAGTGGTTTCATGAGCTATATGGTATAACCATCAATGGTTGAAAAAGTACAGTTAAATATTAAGACCATTTTTCTTTAGGTGAAAAAATAGTTTTAATGCTCATACACAGATATCCCCGCTCTGTCTGCGGCAGTGTTAATATCGTGCTCCTGAAGATTCCTCTTTTTATATGTGAAAAAGTGCTCAGTTTGTGTTGAAATTTTACATATTTGAGGAGGTGGAGACAGTGATCATGTACGTGAATTTCCAATTTTTTTCTTCAACAGTCATCGCTGTGACTTACAGAGTACAGCCCAGTTCCAAGTCAGTTATCAGCTTGGAACAATTCAAACTCTTCTGAGAAAAGCTAAATCAAGAGGTGGGAAGTGATAAATACCACCTTATAAAAAGGACGGATTCCACAAAAGTAGTCAGCTATGACCCAGATTCTTACTGAAAAATAATTCGATATCTCAATCGAGTTAAGGCCCAGTACTATACTTATCAAATTAAAGAGAACAGAGCTGTGCATATGGTTGTAAGGAACCTGCACCACAACACACCCACCACTGACATCAAACAAGAGCTCGAAAAATCTGGGTTTAAGTTTGCCAAGTCCTGAATGTTTACGCACCCCGAAGAGACACCCAAGGAAGACGATTAGGTGGACTTTAGACCACACCACTCTTTTAAGTCGACCTGGATCGTAATGACAAGACGGAAAATACTGACTTATCAGCCCCAAGAGCTTCTACCCAGCCTGTTCCAGCCACATCTCTCAGCTTCAACTCCCAGTTTCCCGTCACAACCCCAGCAACAACGGCCACAACCAGTTGTCAACCCACTTCCTGTGCAACACCTGCCACAGAGAGGTAACAACCCCCATTCACAGCCAACCCACCTCACTTGGCAACCTCCTCTCCTCCTTCCGTTGACATTGTATCCTCCCTTTGCACATTCCTAAATGAATTTAGATCCCTTATTACACCTCTTATCTTTCTCCTCGAAACCTTCATCAGAGCATTTATTCAACAAAATGATTCCCCCTACCGATCCTTTCTCTGTCCTCCTCTGTCACCAACGGTGTTCGAAATCACATAAACGAACTTACAAACGTATTACACACGGAGAATATAAAATTGCCCTTATCACAAAGACTCGACTAACTGGTCAGAACCGACTTTACATAACAGGCTATAAGACTTATAGAACAGACCATCCTGATGGCAGAGCACACGGTGGAGCTGCAGTCCTAGTTAAAACACCCTTTCCCACTTCGAACTTTCTCTCCCCATATCTCTCGACAACTCCCTAAAAAGCAATCCTCTTTATAACCTATTTTGTTATGTAGACTGTTTTAGTAAACAACAGCTACTGAGTCGTGCTTGAGCTTCGGGCGAGTCAACACCTGTTTAGAGAGCTCCTCAACTAATACTGATAAGCTGATTTTTTTTTTAATTTTTACTAATATTTAGTTTATATTTGTTTTACTTTTAATTTAAACAAATTTAGGTAATTGGAGTGTATATAAAATACACCCTACATCCTTATATTTCAGTTGTTCATTTTGGTCTAATAAAAAGTTAGATTAAAATGAATGAACCTCCTGATATAAATTCCCCCAAAATTAAAAGAAAGAAAATATATAGAATTAAAATATTAACTAATCTTCAAGTTAATGAAAACGATGTAAATATAAATAAATTTCTAATAGTCAATCTCCTGAAAAAATATACTAATATTCAGATTATATTTGTTTTACTTTTAATTTAAAGAAATTTAGGTAATTGGAGTGTATATAAAATACACCCTACATCCTTATATTTCAGTTGTTCATTTTGGTCTAATAAAAAGTTAGATTAAAATGAACGAACCTCCTGATATAAATTCCCCCAAAATTAAAAGAAAGAGAATATATAGAAATAAAATATTAACTAATCTTCAAGTTAATGAAAACGATGGAAATATAAATAAATTTCTAATAGTCAAACGCACGGATGGGGCATCTCTTAGTAGGGTATCTCCATTTTTAATATTTAAAGTAATCAATTCACTTGGTGGTGAACCAAAAATATTAAGAAACTTAGAGAGGGAACAATACTAATTGAAACTACAAGTAAAAATCAGGCTGATAAAATTTTAAGTTTAACAAGTAACAGTCAGTTTCAGATTAAGTGAAAGTTACACCTCATGAAAAACTTATCGAATCAAGAGGTATAATATATTGCCCGGACTTAGACAGCCTAGAAGAAATAGAGATTTTAGAGGAGTTAAAGGACCAAAGAGTTACATTTGTTAGGCATATAATCTCAAAAAAATTGGAAGGTATTCGGAAAACACATATGTACATTCTTACTTTTGCTGTACCTAACTTACCGGGAACAGTAAGGGTGGGTTTCTACAAATTAAAAACTAGATTGTATATACCAAATCCATTAAGATGTATTACCTGTTTAAAATTCGGGCATTTAGCTGAAAAATGCAACTCAGAACCTGTATGTGCACATTGTTCAAAACAAAGACACACTGGTACCGCTAGCAATTCAGTAACCCCTATTTGTGTCAATTGCTCAAAATCTCATAATAGTTTTGATACGAAATGTCCAAGATTTATTGAAGAAAAGGAAATAAAAACTGTCCAATATAAAATCAAATTACCTTATAATGCGGCCAGACGTCTTTATTTTGAACAAAATCCAAGACTTACCCAGTCTTTTGCTACAATTTTAAGAAGGAATAAGGAAGTTTCTGAATCAGGGTGTCAAACAGATATATCATTTATTAAAACAATGAAAGACAACACTTCACAGTCGTCAACAGGCTCCAACACAAGTTCACTTGAGACTAGCCCTATCTTATCTGTCCAGAAACAGATAACACCTCAGGCGGCCGACCCCTCCTCTCGCCCCTCCCCCTCTATGGCTCGCCTGCCTTCCCCTCCCCGCTCCTCCGATACCCTTTCCCTCTTTCCCCTCCAGTCCCTTCCCAGCCAGCTCCTCCTATCTCTTCCCCTTTGCCTGCTCTATTTGAGAAGACAAAGCCACCTAGGCCTGGGGAAAAAACCTCTAAGCCCAGGAAAACAACAAAAAAACAAAAGGCACAAGAAGAATCTGATATGGACTTATATTGAAATATTTATACATATTTAATGATTAGCCACATGATGCATATCCATTCTCACAATATCCTTTTACATATTTTAGTGCACAAAACTGTTCTCTTTTTAACAAAATTATTTTTAAGTTCAATTAATTGTAAAATAATACTTAATAATATATATTTCCTATACTTAAACTCTGTAAATATCACTAAACTTTCTATGTTTATGTATCTAAAAATAATTTTCCTAACAAGACTACTACAGCTGGTAAATATCTCTCCGCAACATGACCATAATATCCTGGAACTGTAATGGTATACATACTCAATTTGAAGAATTAAAAATCCTTCTCCATAATAAAAATCCAGCTGTTTTATGCCTCCAAGAAACTCACCTGAGAATAAATAAAAACTTAAATTTAAAGAATTTTAAAATTTTCCGTAAAGACAAAGAAACCATAACCAGGGGCTGCGGTGGAGTTCTCACTGCAGTTAAATCAGATTTCTTCTCTGAACTTATAAATATAGACACACCTCTGCAAGCCATTACTGCTAGAGTTTACCTCTCATTTCCAGTTACCATATGTAATATATACTTACCCCCAACTGAGCCAATTAATGAAACTGCCCTAATCCAACTTATTAATAGTTTACCAACACCCTACATCATAACTGGTGACTTCAACGCCTCTCACCACTCCTGGTCAACTGCTCCTACTAATTCCCGCGGCAATACAATTCGTAGAATAATTGACACCTTTGACTCTGTTCTATTAAATAATGGAAGCAATACATATATTAGTCCAGCTTATGGTTCTTCCTCGGCCATTGACCTAACCATGACATCACCGACTATCAGTAATCTGTTTCTCTGGGACATTTGTGAGGATCAATACGGCAGTGACCACTTCCCCATAATCCTTCAGTCAACAAAATCTTTACTACCTCAAGAAAAAGTACCAAAATGGATTATTGACAAAGCAGATTGGGCCCATTTCTCGAGATTACTTACAATAGCACAGGATGACCTACCACATGATTCAGCTGGCATGATAGAAGTCTTAACAAAACATATTATCGAATCAGCTAATGAAACGATTCCTAAAACAAAAGGCAGACCGACCAACAATCATGCACCTTGGTTCGATAATGAATGCCGACAAATTATAAAAGAAAAAAATAGGACTCTCAAGAAATTCCAAAATTTTCCAACCACTGAAAATTTTATAAAATATAAAAGAATAAAAGCAAAAGCAAGACAGGTGATGAAGCAAAAGAAAAGAAAATCCTGGATAGATTATGTTGAATCTATTAATATCAACACCCCAATAAGGAAAGTCTGGCAAAAAGTCCGATGTATGTCAGGATCTAAATATATGGAAATGCCAATTCTCAATTTTAGAAATTCCATAGTCTCTGACCCGCAGCAGCTCTGTGAAATATTTGCAGAACATTTTTCTCAAATATCAAACACTCCCTCAGTAGAACAAGAAACTACATTTCAAACAATAGATTTTTCTGAAGAAACAGTCAATACTCTGAAATAGACTACAATAGACCTATAACTTATGAAGAACTAAACTCTGCAATATATGAACTAAAAGACACCTCAACAGGAAATGATGAAATTCATAACTCCATGATAAAGCACTTTAATCCTCAAACAAAAATGATTCTCTTACACATCTTTAATAAAATATGGGACAAAGGTGAGCTTCCAATACAATGGCTAGAAACAATTATATTACCAATACCTAAACCTGGTAAAGTTAAACAAAATATTGACAGCTACCGGCCAATATCTCTGTCTAGCTGCCTTTGCAAGCTTCTCGAGAAAATAATTAACAAGCGCCTTCTATGGACCCTTGAAAAATTTGATCTTCTCTCGGAAGTTCAATGCGGATTTCGAAGAGGTAGATCAATGACAGACCATCTTATTTCATTGGAAGCGGAGATATTAAATACTTTTGTAGAGGGAAAGGAGGCAATAGGAGTCTTCTTTGACCTCGAGAAAGCCTACGACACTGTAAAAAGAAATCAGGTTCTCAACCAATTGTTCAAATGGGGCTTTTGTGGAAGGCTACCAAAATTTATCAATTCCTTCTTATAAAACAGAACAATAAAAGTGAGAATAGGGAGCAAATTGTCGAACAGCAAAAATATACTCACTGGCATTCCACAAGGAAGCGTTTTAAGCTGTACTTTATTTGCCATTGCAATTAATTCAATTGTAGACCAGATTCCACCTACAATCCGCAAATCTTTATTTGTAGACGATTTGAAAATATTCCTCCCTTTCCGAGATGTTCATTGGGCAACCAGAATTCTGCAAAATACTATTAACAAATTGGAATCCTGGGCTAGATTAAATAACCTAAATTTCTCAACCGGCAAAACCAAATGTGTGTTATTCACAAGGAACAGGAGCCCAAGTCCGATTCCAGATTTGTTTTTAAATAGCCAGCCAATTTCATTTACAAATGAAGTCCGGTTTCTAGGAATGGTATTTGATTATAAACTTAACTGGGCTACCCACATCAGATACCTTAAGGAAGAATGTCACAAACGAACAAACTTGCTGAAAGTTCTTGGCAAAACAATGTGGGGTGCTGACCAAAAATCACAGCTTATGATATAAACAAAAGTCTCATACTATCGAAACTAGACTACGGCAGCTTAGTATACTCTTCAGCTAGAAGCAGTGTCCTCTCATGTCTTGATTCCATTCATCATACAGGAATCCGCCTAGCAACTGGGGCTTTCAGGACAAGCCCGATCACAAGCCTTTGTGCAGAATCAAGTTGCCCACCACTTTCTACAAGAAGAAAACAATTGCTTTCTTCCTACCTCTCAAGAGTCATATTCCAGCATTCAAATCCAGCATATGAATACATAATTCATCCCAAAAACCTCTGACTATATAGTGAAAAACTAAATCATCCGACACCCCTAGGCATAAGGCACCGAAACTTAGTTGGCTCAATTCCGGAGATTAATCAACAATACAATGATGCAAACGAGCCACCATGGATGTACAAAGCACCACTCATAGGTATGCAACTGATCTCTCTAAAGAAAGACATCCCAAAGAAGGAACTTTGTCGTAAAGCCGAAGTAATAATAAATTCATATTCAGATAGGCTGGTAATATACACCGATGGCTCAAAATGAGAAGACAATGTTGGCATAGCGGTGGTTTGGTGACACAACATCATAAAGCAGAAGCTCTCTCCATTAACCTCCATATATACTGCAGAAATGCAAGCCATTTCCACGACATTATATAAAGCAATTGTCTCTCCGGAAAAAAAATTCTTAATATGCACTGATTCTCTGTCGAGCCTAAGAAGAATTGGTAACTATAATAAAAAAAAGTCCCCTGACCTCTAAAGTATTTCACCGTCCAAATCTGTTCATTTTCTTTGGCTCCCTTCACATATGGCATTGCTGGCAACGAAAAGGCTGACAAAGCAGCCAAAGAAGTAGATGCTATGTTTGAACCTCCCATTACAATTCTTGAACCAGATGATATTAAAAGTTGGTTGAAAAACATAGCGAATCATGATTGGGAGTATGCTTGGAAGTCTGAATCATCTGAAAACAAACTGCGCCAAATTAAGGACACGACTAAGCAATGGGACAGTTCGATTCGTGGAAATAGAAGAGAGGAAGTAGCACTGATGCGAATGAGAATTGGACATACAAACCTGACGCACATCTATCTAATAAACAAGGACTCCCAAAGTGCAGCAAATGCCAAGTCCAACTAACCGTCAAGCACATAGTAGAGGAATGCCCAGAATATCTTCATCATTTTGCAGCTGAAGGTATCAACAGGAGACTAACAGACTGCCTTGGAAACAACACCTCAGCAGTTGAAAAATTCATAAGTATTTTAAAAAGGATGGGTCTTCTAAAATACATATGATTTATTCCTGCATGGACTTATCAGTACTCTAGTCGACAGCTTTAAAATAGTATGTTATCTCATAATCTGATGTAATATGTGTGTGAATGTATGCCTCAATGCATGATGTACGAGTGTGTGTTTAAAAAAAAAAAAATTACATTTAAAAATTTATTCATCTTGTTATCCAATTACCATAATTTATTATATTTGTTTGTAATGTTAAATTATATGTTATATAATTGTTACTGTTAAGTTTTTCATGTTAGCTATAATATAAAAAAAAATAGTAATTATAAAGAAAAAAACTGTGCTATACATCATAATTGTTATTTATTATCTAAAATTATTTATTCTCTATAGTGTAAGTGTATTTTATTTTAACCTATATGTGTGTATATGTGTGCATATATGTATATGCACATATAGTTGTTATCTACTTGTCTCATTAAAACTAGAGAACTAAATCATTATGAAATGGAAACCACCTGCTAGAATGGATATGCTAATTGTATTAAATCCCATAGATGTGGGCGTAATAATCTAAGAGTTGATCGCCCCTAAACCCGATCCTACCTACCTACAACAGCTACTAGTAAACAAGGGGCAGACTAACCATAGACTAATCTGGGTCTAGAATCTCCTCCCTATGAATAATTAAGAAAATAAATTGCACTCACTCCAGCTTTAGCTCTAGTGATTATCCTTGCTCTAACAGGAAATGATCTGATTTCAACAGGAGTTTCAAGACCCCATGAAGTCACTTCTACAATATCAGGTAGGACCCCAATCAAGTATGGTTCATCATACCCTGAAAAAAATGAAACATTTTTTTTTTTTAATAATTGGAAAAATATGATCAACCTATTTTTATTAGACCTTCACAAATTAGTAAATTTCTATTACACCTTTACAAATTGTTATGTTTTAACTATATATCTGATTTAAAAATATTATTTTATACTTACCCAGAGCTATAGGAATATCTGGCCATTTTACTGCATACCCACTATCTTGATCCCCTTTTTCATCTAAGCGAATTGTATTAACTTCCTTACACAAAGCAAACATTTCACCAAATTGTATAACAATTGGTTCTGGCTGTCTTCCTGTAGGAAAAAGATCCTTCATATCTCCTCCAGGTAACTAAACAAGCAAAAATTAATTTAATCCTAAATAAATTATAATTCATTTAATTGTAAAAGAAAGAATATTAATGAAAATTGTCATTCCTCAGAGTAGTATTTTGAATGAAACTTAGTATGCAAAAAAAAATTCATTATGGGAATGTTAAATTCAATCTTCTTCTTTGGAGGAAAATTTATTGATCATCAAGTTTTATGAAGAGAGATTTGCCAAGAATTAGGTATTGGTAATTGAAGAATAAAAAACTAATTTGTAACTAAAAAAGTTTTTATTTTAGCTAACATTTCGGCCTGAATTTCAGGCCTTCATCAGGGCTGAATATGAAAAAAAAAAATACAAAAATAATATAGAAACATGTCTATATGTCACGATCTAACAAATAGAAAAAATTTCACAGACAAGGAAACAACTTGTGAAATTATTAAATATGAATGGGAAGATGAATAGCTAATTAATACTTAAAGTATAGTCCATATTCCTTGAATAGCCCATTACGCAGCCCATTAATGGGTAATGATGAGAGTAGTGACTCATGAGTCTCAGAAAGCTTTTGGGATGAATCTATCCACAAAAAATTTGTGAACTTGCCAGGGTGTGTTGAAAAATACTGTTTTTCACCACTTATTTTTCATAGGAAAGGTTAAAAAGAGCAGCACACTGGTCCCTCGCAAACTTACTTCTCAGCAATCAGCTAAAAGGTCAGAAATTTGTGAAAATTTATTGAAAAACCCTTTTGCTGAAAAGTTGCACCTTGGATGAAAAGTGGGTTTACTGATGAAATCTGAATACCCTAAGCAATGGCCTGATCATGGTCAAACTGCTTTTCAGGTTGTTGCGAGGGGGAAATTTGAAATAAAATACAGACTTTTTTTAAATTTTGAAGATGTTATTCATCACAAATTTTTTCCAGATAGATGCTATAAGGATCTTCTGCGAACAACTAGAAAGATTGTATGCAAGTTGTCAAAGCGTTATCCTGCTTTAAAAACCGAAAAGAAGTATTATTCCATCATAATAATGCTCATCCTCACACTTCCCGTCAAGCCAGAGAAAAGTTTAAAGAACTTCATGGATTTGAACTCCTGCATCATTCAACCTATGGTGACTGTACTATTCCAGACCAAGCACAATTAGATTACTATTTGTTTTAATCCAAGACAGTTTTTTTCAAGGGAAAAGATTTTATAATTTTGTGGTATTTAAAATTGCGGTCCAAGAGTTCTTTGATAGTCATCCCAAAGATGGGCATCTGTGTGGGATCAAGCAATTGACTAGCAGATGGACTATACTTTAAGTATTAATTTATTTTTATCAAAGTCACGATAATACAAATTTTTGATTGAAAAATTATCTTTTTTTTTATATACCCGTTTAATTAGTAATAATAAATATTTACTTTTAGTTATCCTTAAATGGAATATTGCTCAAAGGCATACAATTATGTTTTTATTACATTTACAGAAATGGACTGAAAAGGGGTCTTCCTCCAGATGTATTGGAAGGAAAAATCCATACTGATATAAAAATAAAAAGAATCAGGTTGAGTAACAGATTACATAGAGAAAATATAGCCATCTTGAATCTGGCGAGGAATCTGTGGATCAAATTTAATTTGAAAAAATTAGAGTATATTACCTTCACTAAGGAATAGCCGCTCCTAAACCCAATGCATAGAGTCTCATTTACCCAAGCAATGGACCGAGGAGTGTCAGAAAGATTGATTTCACATAAATCTTTAAATTCTCGGTTCTTGAGAAAGAAAAGTAGTAGCTTTCGTTTCACACAGACACACAATCGTACAAGAGATCTCGTCTCACCTGTTAGTGAAACATTTGTCTAAAAAGTACAAAATTTGTTTAGTGACTATCAAACTTAAAAGAAGAATAGGATACTTCTTATCATTTTGAATAGAATACTAATCATTTTGTTTCCTAGAAACATAAATTTACCTGATTGTTCAAAGAAAAGAGTGTGCAGCCTTTTGTTTTATTCAGAGTATATAGCAATGGACAATTAATGTCGAATAAATCATGTGTACTGATGATATTGTCTGACAATTTAATTAGAACATCACACTCAGGAACGACAGCTAGTTGGACAATAGGTTTTTTTCCAAAAGTTTTACAATATCTTATGAGCTTCAAGTCATGTTTTTGATCTCCATATCCTGGAGTAATGCTGTATGTAATCAAGTGCCCTTGCCTAGTTCCAATTAATAACTTGTCATCTAAAAAATATAGTTAGTAAATAACGACTACAAAAGAATATGTAAAAAGCGATTGATAAGTACCCACCAAAAGCAGCAATGGACTCTATTTGCACTCCTAACTTAGGCAATTGAGCACAGTCATAGGCATCATGCATTTTTAATATAAATAAATATGAATATTATATACGCTATGAACTAATTTTCAGACTGAATAATAATTTGAATAATAAAACAGCTTAATAAAAACAACTTTCGAACTACTTATTCCATTCAATTTTTTTTATATCCTTCCAAGTGATACCAGTTGTGTTTAAGTTACGGTGATAACTCTTGTGATAACACAGTAAATGCATCGATTACTACAGTTTCTGTTAGATAGCTATTAGCTAATTCTGAAGGGATGTAGCCACAGTTTTCTTTTTTGTCTTCTTATGAATTTTGCGGCACGTAGTTTCTAAAAGAAAAAAAGAAGGGCTTAGTTCATAATTAAACAAAATCGTATCAGTCGGAATAGGAATACCAAGTGAGAGGGTAAAAAAAAAAAGTTTTTCGATGTATTGAACATTTATTGATAACAGACATATTTTAGGAGTTTCAAATAACAAAGCTGGTTACGCAGCACGGATTTCTTCTACTTCAGAAACCTTTAACCGATTTATTCACGGGTGCATGAGGTCACTTTCTAATTCAGAGATTAAAAAACTCAATTAGAGTTCAGGAGCAGCCTTATGCCGCTTTTGACGGAGCGAGGAACTCTGACGATTTAAGTGCGCCCTACTGGTTTTCTCAGATGGAGAATCTACTTTCCAATGTAAAATGGACCAAATCATGACGATTATTGAGCTAGAGGGGGCACTTATTTTTAATCTATTTCTTATATTCAATATAAGTTATTCTAGGAAATATCAGAATTCACTAGTTGATGGTTAAAGCAAGCTCCTTAGAAGTATAACAGAATTTGAAGGCGGGAAAGAAGAACGGTGCAGCAATTGTTCATAACTTCCAGGCTTGTTCATGATTAAGGTGCACGGTATAACACATAAATAAGTGCGCTCAACAAGTGTGTGAAGTTTGGCACAGTTACGTCGCCGATATCACCCACAATTCAGTAAATTCGCTGTGCTATTTAATCAACTTAAGCCTCAAGTCCGGGATGTTTCCAACAATCCTCAAAATTGCAAAAGTTGTGCCAATCCATAAAAAAGGAGATATTTCCCTATTTCAAAATTACCGTCCCATATCCATGTTAAATGTAATTTCAAAGCTACTGGAGAAGAGTGTTAAGAAAAACATATCTGAGTACTTAAACTCGCAGAAAATTATATCAGAGTCTCAGTATGGATTTGTGGAGGGAAAAGGAGCTAATTATGCACATTTGGATGTTGTTAACTCCATTACCAAACACATGAATGATGGCGACAAGGTACTAGGTGTATTCCTTGATCTAGCTAAAGCTTTTGACTCGGTCGATCGGAGGATATTACTAAAAAAACTTCAATGGATTGGGCTGGGTGGAGTTGTACTGCGATGGTTTGAATCATATTTATCCAATAGGCAGCAGTTTGTTTGTGTGGAAAACGAAATAAGTGCGCCCAATGCTGTGGAATATGGGGTGATTCAGGGCAGTACTCTTGGTCCGCTCTTGTTTCTCATCTACATAAACGACTTAACAAAGTTAAGTACGGAAAAGGAGCGTATTACACTCTTCGCTGACGACACAGTGATATTGTACGTTGGGCTGAATTGGGAACAAACTAAATTAACTGCTGAGGTGCACCTTAGAAGAGTCCTCAAATGGTTTGACAGCAACATACTCACTATCAACATTGACAAGACTTAGTTCATAAACTTTTCAATAATGGGAGTAGTACCAGATTTTAATTTAAAATTACATCATTGTGCCAACCCGGAGCAAACCAAATGTAACTGTGATGAAATAACTCAAGTACCAGATATAACATATCTGGGAGTCCAAATTGATCGCAGACTCAAATGGGACAAACATATAGCAAAGACAACGAGGAGCATTAGGTCCTATANGAAAACGAATTCCTCTCAGCGTATCTTCATCTCTGACCACCTCTCGCCAACAAACAAGAAATTATTCTATGAAACAAGAATGTTTGCAAAAGAACATGGCTATAAATTTGTCTGGTGGAGTGACTTCAAAGTACTGATGAAGAAGGATGAAAGCTCGGTCACTATGAGAATGGACTTCGATAAACTAAATAAACTTATTAAAAAACATGATCCTTCTAATTCAACTTAATTCTGTAAATTTATTTATGTATTATTTAATGTATATGTGTGTAATATCAATTCAAATGTTGTATATGTACGAGTATATTCAAGTGTATGTATGTTTGTATGTCTGTGTCTTTTGTAAACAATCTTTTTTAGTTCTTATCTCACTTAATCATTATTATTTTTTAAACAATTTAAATATCAGTAAATCTATTATTTTCTTTAAATTATTTAAATATTTGCGATCGTTCATATTGGAATATTCTACTGAAATGATAACTCATCATTTATATAATATTGTGTACTTTATTTATGATTATGTCAGAACTCAGTTCTATTAACTGTAATTATTATGATCTCGACTCGGCTTATCACATAACAATGTCTGAGGGAATATCCATAATTCACTTAAATATCAGGAGCTACCGGAAAAACTTTAACGAATTTGAAATATTTATTAGCAAGGCAAAAATAAGTTTTGACATTATTCTTTTTCTCGTATGTTTTCCCAAAGTAGGTTAATTTTTATTTTGTAATTATTTATATATTATGTAAATATTTATTTGATATCTTCTAGGTTTAAGAATTTATGTAGTTTATGTACTGTTAATCATTTGCTAAATTAACAAAGTGGAGTTCATTGGTGACAGCTCCCTCTCCATGTCACAGACTTTGTCTTTATGGAAGGGTAGCCATATATTAATTTGTATATTTAGCATTATTTGTATACTTTTTAATGTACATATTTTATGAAGAATATTTGTATTTGTTTTGGCAATAAACTAATAAAATAAATAAGTAAGACAGACTTTTTTTTTTTTTTTTCAATATCCAGCCCCAAGCGGGCAAGCAGGGCTCAGACTTGTCTGTCTTATCTGTCCCCTCCCTCACTAAGGCTACTGTCTCAGTACAGGGCTCTCGAGCTCCACGTCCCGGTTCAAGGCTCGGTAGTTGTTTTTTTTTTCTTTTTCTTTTTTTTTTATGAACACCTTATGATGTGAGGTAATTACTATCGTCAAGTTGTATTCAGCGGAGGTAAAGACAAGGGAAGGGGCGGACCCATGACACCTCCAAAGGATAAGAAGAGACACCGATCAGCGACCAGAACTCCCACTGAGCGTAATAATAATAATGCACAGTCAAACCGCCCCAGCACATCACAGGGGGTAACCTCCCATCCCTCCACTAGCGCCCCCCCCCCACGCCATCCCAGCTTCTGGAACAGAATTCCCAGTCAGAGGAACAATCCCCTTCCAAGCCCTTTAGAACATGGAAGGCGAAAATATGGAAGCAAACTCATCAGTCCCTCGAATAATTCGACCACCTCTAGTATTTGTTGNCCTCCCATCCCTCCACTAGCGCCCCCCCCCCACCCCCACCCGCCATCCGATTCTGCGGAGCAGAACACCCATTCGGAAGAGCGCACATCTTAAGATTTGCTACTAACAACCCCTTCCAAGTTCTTCAGGGCGTGGAAGGCGAAAACATGGATTCTGAACCAACCGTCCCTCGAGTAATTCGACCTCCGCCTATATTTGTGAGAAATCTCAAAGGCTTCAGACTGATGTGTTCCCAGCTAAACGAGAGAGTGGGGCCTGGCAGATATACGTATGTCAATAGACGAAAAGTCACAAAAATAATCCCCGACAGCCCAGTTACATACAGAAAAATTATTCATTATCTGAAGGAAACGAACGCGCAGCATCACTCTCATCAGCTCAAAGAAGAGAGTATGAGTGGTGATTCGACATCACTGGACTTAGAGCCTACACCCAGTATTCTTATAGCTTGACCTCGCTCTACCACTGTAGAAAAAGAGTTGAGAAACCTCATCCTAGTAAAGTATAATACAGTGAAACAAGTGCCAGGAGTATGGGCACACTCCACGGTGTGTCAAATGTGGAAGCGCTCACATCAGTGCAGATTGCCCAAAATCTCGAAATACCCCAGCTACCTGTGCACTGTGTAAACACACCGTAAACCACACCGCCAACTACAAGGGTTATCAGGTTTTCAAGGAGCTGAAACAGCGGACCCTGCCTACTTGTCAAGTACAGACTACAACTCAAGTCCGGAAAGTAGTGCCTCCACCCTCCATAGTTGTCGACTATCCTACGCGTAGGACTGTCCTACGCTTAAATAACGCAATCAACCCAGCAACAACCCCGACTAGACGAGCCACAACCACAACCACAACCACAACCGCATTCCCACCCAGAAGGGAGCGATCCACAATCCCCAACGTCCCGACTCCGCCCTCATAAAATGATCTACACTCCTTATTTCACTCATTCTTCTCACAACTTAACTCCCTCATCGCATCAATCATATCCCTTCTGACCAATCTGGCCTTGGGGACTGAGGAGTTCCTAGACATACCATTGCCTATGTCCTTGCCAATCAAGGCAGTAACACCTTCCGAGGTCAAGTATATAATCTCTCATCTACATAAGCGTAAATTACCCGGATATGATTTAAACACCGGCCAAATTCTCCGAAATCTTCCCAAAAAGGCAATTGTATTCTTTGCCTACATTTATAATTGCATATTCAGAACTACCCACTTCCCTCTCCTCTGGAAATACTCAGATATAATACTCTTTCCCAAACCTAGAAAATCACCACATAACCTCTCATTCTATCGTCCTATAAGTCTCGTTCCTACACTTTCTAAGGTTTTCGAAAAAATACTGTTAAAACGAATGATGCCTTCCATTGAACCCTTCAATATCCTCCAAAATCATCAGTGTTTCGCGTCGTTGACTACATTTCATCTTCCCTTGAGCGCAAAGAGTACTGCCCAGGAGCTTTTTTGGATGTTTCCCAAGCATACGATAGAGTTTGGCACAGTGGTCATCTGTATAAACTATAATCTATACTTCCTAGTAAGACATACCTTAATAAAGATCAATGAAGAAAAGTGCGTTCAAGTTAATTTCCAACTGCGGAAGAAAGACTTCCCTGAAATTGTGATTTTTAACATTAGTCCTTTACCACATCCAAATTCCGTTCGTTACCTTGGGTTCCATCTTGACTCACGACTTATTTGGGGAGAACATATTAAAATTAAAAGACAAGAAATCAATCGGCGATATGGACTCCTATACAGACTCTTGAATAAGAAGTCCAATCTTACGATAGAGAACAAACTGTCGTTCTACAAAACCTTATTACGACCAATCTGGACTTACGGAGTAGAAATCTGGGTTGCCGCCAAGCCTTCCAATATCCAAAGAATCCAGTCCTTTCAATCCAAAACCCTGAGAATAATTATAAATGCTCCTTATTATGTATCCCATTCATCCCTTCACCACGATCTTAATATCCCTTTTGTTCAAGACTTCATTTCTTCCCGCTTCACCCTTTTCCACAGTAAACTGCCATACCATCCTAATGCACTAGTACAGACCATACAGACCATGTCTTCCAACTCTAACCCCTAGAACCCTCCCCGTCGACTCAAAGGAAGATGGCCCGCGACCTCCTGGGGACATAGTCTGTAAATAATTTGAGAGTGGTGTCATTGGTCTCCTTCTCTCCTAATGTGATTGACATTGAATGTCATTTTAGCTTTTCATTGTAATCAAATTACAAACTGTTTTTATTTAACATAATGTAATGAATAAATAAAAGTTAAAAAAAAAAAAAAATTNAGAAACCTATATATGTGTGTGTGTGTGTGTGTTTTTTTTTGTTTTTTTAAGATATCGACTCTAAACCTTTAAATGTAGACACTTAATAATTTACTCCCTGAAGATGTCAAAATAACATTTAGTTTGTCAGAGAACTTTTAATAAATACTTCATTAAAAACTGGACCAGAAATAGTGAAATTATGAATACCTTATATACTTAAGTGTTTATATATTCGGAACTTAATCACCTTGTATAAAATTTAAAAAATCAGAATTTTTAGAATTTTTTAAAAGGAATAACCACATTTATTCATTTCAGATAACCACGGAAGACAGAAAAAGTATCGAAATTATACGAAAACGCAGAACAAGAAAACATATAAATGAATAATAAAAGTTAAAAAAAAAAAAAAATTCAACTCTTTTAGAGTTGATGGATTGTGGCTTCACATATCATCAAACATATAGTTCATTATATTTTAATGGACGAAAATAATGTGTGGCGCTTGCCATACCGCTTTTTTGAAGTAGTTATTTTTTTAAATGATTTTCAAAAAGTTTTTTAAAATTAATTTAATTTTTGCTGACTGTATCGTAACGTATTGTGAATTATTAAGTCAAACACGTTTGTTTTTACCTAAGAGGCATGTTTTTGACAGCTATACCTGTGAATATAAATATACCTCTGTCTTCTATAATATATACTTCTTTGGCATCAGTGTTTCGATCATATAGTAATGGCGTATTATTTTACTGTTAGTCTGTCTGTTGTTTATGTAAAAATGCGTTTACCCTATCCTTATGATACCAAGTGTAAATAGTGTTTTCCTAGAACTTTCTTTCTCTCTCGACGAGAAAGTGAACCTTTCATTTTTTTTTATTTGCAAAACGATCTTCTAAAAAAATGTGGCACGAAATACGAAAACAAGAAAGGAAAATTAGATGTATGATAGTTGATTATAAAAGACGAGCTGAGAGAAGAAGGGATTATTATCAAAAAATTGTGAGTTGAACTACTTGTTTTTTGTCTTTTTTAAAATTATATCGAATATGTCCTAGAAATATTTATATTTTGAGGCATTGCATAGTTGTTTGATTTTGTAATTTAGCTTTTGCTAATGAAACATATAATTTTATTTGGTTATAAATGTTAGTTTTATTTGGGTATTTTTTCAGTAACCTAGGATGATTTATAAACAATAATCATTACAAATAACTATCTTGTCTTATTTGTAATGTTTTTGACAATCAGGCATTTGTAGAAGGATCTAAAAAAAAAAAAAAAAAATTAATATAAACTTCCAGAAATCTGGCTTTTGTTTTAATTAGTAATTTAGATGGTGAATCTTTATGATTAGTTAAAAGCAAAGGTTTCGATGAACTTTATTTTGTGTCTCTTTTATTACATAATAGCAAATTAGCCAAAATTTATTTTTACATTCTCGTTTTAAAAAATAATTTATAAGGCTTTTTGTTGTTTTATTATTATTTCAGTTCTAGTTGTTTGAGCTTGTTCTTGTTGAGGTAATGAAACAGATACCTGTTGTTTTAATAGTAAACTACTAATTTATTAATTATTATGAATCCTTAAATGACAGGTATTAATTACTTACAAAATATGTACCTACTAATATCTCAGTACTAGGACCTCTCAATTTATTTATGCCTATCTTTTTTTAGTGCCTTATCTATTCTAGCTAAGTATAATAATATTTGTGTGAAACATGTGCTGTGCTAGAAAATAGGTTTCTACATTAATCATATTATAGTATTATTATTGCTGGGAGTAGGGTCAATGGTCCTCTTCTCCCTGACATTTTGTACTGATTTTTTTTTTTTTTTTTTTTTTACGTATGCATATTATTAAGCCATCAAATTACAGGATGATTTATAATCAGAAAGTAATAAATAAATATTTATTTTTTAAACAATTACTCATGTATATTGTTTATACTGTTTTTTTCGCATACTAATCATTGGAAATTTGGAAAAATGGTAATTACTGTAATCTACTCTTAAGTTGATGACTTCACAGTATGTTTCAAGCTTATATGTCTGTTTCAAAAGCAACAATCAGAAGTAATAGAGGTTTTGGCCCTCTGTTCCTCTTGAAAAATTTTCTGAGTGAATGAAATCACTGAAGACGCAAAACATGAAAGAAAATAAAAGGTTTTTGTTCTAGCTCCATAATAAAGCTAACTTTGAGTATAAATTAATCAAAAACAGACTCAGCTGCTGTTTTAATTGGTGAAAGCTAATATAATTCATGCTGTTAGTCACTTAAATCTAATTCAGAGGTACTTCTTATGCTTTGGTAAATAACAATTTTTTTAAATATTCCAAAACCAAAATTGTTCAGTAAAAATAAAATTTTAATTTCAGTTCATATTTCCTGTAAGTTTAAAAGATGGTTCTTAATGTAATTATTAACAAATTATCAGGATACTATTACTAAAATCAACTCATTCACCTCTGAAAAATAAATACAAAATATTTTATTTTTGTTATACTTAGCAATGAAATTAATGTGCATATTTGTTCTAACCCATATAATGAAATATACTAGTCTTCTAAAATACATTTACTATAGTCCTAAACTCAAAATTGGTAGGACATGTAGATTAATTTTGCCTTCTAGTTAACTTGGGTTGCCCTTCATTTTTAACATCCTTTTTATATAAAATATACTTGTTTAAGAATGTTTCAGTGGATTTGTTTTTGTCTTCTTTGTTATTTTATGTATTATCTGCTATGAATAGAAAATAAATTGTTGATAAACACAAAATATCTTTGAGTGGTATTTAGTACATTATAAAGTATAATGTATAAAGTACATTTAATGATTTAAAATTAAACTTGATACTTTTTAAAAATATATGATTCACTTGAGATATTTTGTTAAGATCCCTGATTATATTTTGTTTAGCGACCTACTTTTATTAAAAATAATTTTTGTTTTTGTTCTAGAAAGCAGATCCAACTCAATTCTTGCAGATTCATGGGAGATCATGTAAAGTACATCTTGATCCCCAAATTGCTGCTGCTGGGGACAGTCCTGCTGTTATGTAAGACCTGTTTTTTTTTTCTTATCATTTACCATCATTGTCTTTTTCAGCTTGTAAACTTGGGTCTTGCCCTTAAGTGTCTCTGGTCTTATACTGCATAAAATTATATGCAAATCACAAATTTTCTGATTGTTATAGTTAGTTCACTCTCATTTTAATTATAACCAGCTTTATAGAAAATCCTTCATTATGCACCTTAAGACAACTACTGATAAGTAGATTTTCAATGATGATGTCAATCTACTAATAACATCAGTAGATTGTCATTACAACTCTGAAGTATTACCATGAGAGAGAAAAAAGATACTCAACAATAGGGTTGATCATTTTTTTTTTTTTTTTTAAATTAAACTTATGTTGAAGGCTTTGGGATCTGCTTGGGTCTTGCTATCCTGAAGCTGGGAGTTCAAATCCCACCCTGGGCAAGCTGTTATCGATAAATAGAAGCTTGCCCAGAGCCATGGATGATGATTACTTTAATATGAAATTTTGATCTTTGATCACAGGATTTATTCACTAAAACGGGTGCATATGAGGAACACTTTAATGAAAAATTTCTGTAATAATTGTTAAAACCATTTTTGTTAAAATTACAATCAATAATGTTGGGTGGTACTTCCTTGGTAGTTGGAGGATCTATAAATATAAATATGAAATTTTATTATCCAACTTTTTCTCTCTGAGCTTATTCAGTCTCTTTTTCTCTTTTGAAATTGTTTCACAAAAACACACACAGCAATCCAAACCAAACAATTTTCTTTTGAGCTTATGGAATCTTATAGTGTGTTAAATTTGAGAAGCCAACTGAAAATAAAAAATCTGGTTAAAAACTATTTCTCCTGCTTTGAGTAAAACTATTTGCCTGATCACTCAGTTTAAAAATTAAAATAAATGCTTTCATATGAATTTTATTGCTTATTTTTCTAATTTCTTTCTTTGGTATTTTAGGATGAGCTGGCAAGGAGCTCAGGATGTAGTTATTGACCGATTTGATGTCCGGGCCCACCTTGACTACATAACCGAGCACAAAGGAGCTTCTGAAGAAAGTCTCTCTTATGATGAAAGGCTAATTAATTATGAACGATATCGAATTCTAGTCCAAAATGACTTCCTCGGAGGTATAAACAGTTTTCGATTACTTCAAAAGGAACCTCTCATTCTGAGTTTTGTATTCAAGAGCCTCCTACACCTTATAACTCAAGCCCAGTACCTGAAATAATCACAATTAAAACCGTTGCTTCTGTTTCGTGTTCCTGACAAGCAAATTTATTTTTCACATTAATTGTAGGTTAGTTAAAATGAAGGTCAATTATTTCGGTTTTGTAAGGATATGGATGGATTTTTTTTTTATAAATTTATATATNGATATTTTGCCATTGAATAGCTGAAGGGATCTGCTTGGGTTAACTTAGTCATATTTCAGTTAAATCATTGGCATTGATATTCTTTAAATATAAGTGTTATTTAAAATTAAAAATAGTAAAGTGGATAAAATTAAAATTTTACTTATATTTTATTTCCTATAAAGCTAATATTATATTTTGTTAATTATCGAAATACCGCAATTGTTCATTATTCTTCAAGATTATAGCATTGGCTTTGCATCATCCAAATTTGCTTTTTACCTTGGAAATTATCAGGTTTAATAATTTAGTAGTATATTTTCTATTTAATGAGATTCTTTAATGAGGAATTTAGTTTTACATTATACCTTATAAAATTAGGTAAATTAAGAAATAATCATACTTTTATTTTGAATAAAACTTACATTTAATTTCTCATTAATATTAATTTACAATGGATTTTTAATCTATTATTTTACTTTATCATCTATGTAATCTTGTATGTTCAATTTCTTATTTGCTTATTATGATTGTGTTATTTTATCTTAGTTAGGCTATTCATTTCTAATTGTGTTAGGGAACTAACCTTCATAAATACTATCAACTACTTTTTTTCTTCTTAGCTCTATAGCCCCACCTACCCTATATTATTTCATTTTATTTTATTTTAAATTATGGAACACTAACATTAATTATGTTAAGAAACAGCTCTTTTGTTGGCATAAATGAAATTAGTAGACCATATAGTGAGAAAATGGATTATTTGTTCAGCCGCTACACAATTTATATTAAATAGAAAAATCGTGAAGAGAAAACTATATTTTTTCATTTCTGATTTTTCAGATTAATTGAGGGTTCTAGATAAGATTGTAATCTGCATTGTAAGTAGATATGCATAAAAACAAAGAAAAACCTTATTTGTTGAATTTTTTGCTTTTTTTTCTTAAAAATACTTCTTAATCCTCATAATAAAAATTTTTCTTGTAATTATTTTAGTAAAAGTGTGCAAGAACCTAGCAATTTTTAGAAAGGTATGATAACCATAAAAATTTTGCAGAGAACTTTTGGTCCAATGAGAGTGGCCTATTAATTTGTGTTTTTTAAAATTTCACATTGTTTTAAGTTGAATTAAAATGGAATTTTAAGGAAAATTAATAGTAGTACCATTTTTCCTTCTATTTTAATTGAGTTTTTGTAAAATTATATATGAAGAAAATATGAGTAGTACTCAAAGGCCACTGTTGTCTTCACATAATTTAATCTTTATTTATTAAATTCTTCCAATATTTCACCCTTTGGCATCATCAGGCTAACATAAAATATGCCAGGGAATGAGTAAATTGATTCTAGTTCCATAAAGAAAATTAAAAAGTGGAATTAACTGACTGATAATGTCCTTTTTCCAGCTTCAAATTTTTTATTTCATTGCAGAACAGGCCTTTTAGTCTCATTTTGTTATAATATTACAAACAGAATCATTTATGAATATCAGTGCAACATTCCAATGATTAATTGTCTGTTTCTTGTTCATATTTATTTTCTCATTAAATTTTTTTAAGCAACCTCTATTAGTCTTGATTATTGATTAATATACCCTTCAAATTCTTTTTTAAAATCTATATGATTTATCTTTAATGATTTTAATTACTCCCTGAATTTCATTAAAGTCCATTCAGTTGTTTTGAAGTTTTTTGTTGAAGGAATAAATGTTGTGGAAAACAACTCATCTTAATTTATTTTTAATACATATTAAAATGCAATCTCCTGATATTGAGTTCGTAAAAATAAAAGTGTTATATTGATAGATTTTAATTATGCTTTAGGTATTTAATGATAGTTAAAAGAACTACGTATAATCAATTGTAATTCTGAAGATTTATCACTCAACTTGATTCAAAGTATATTCATTTTACCTTCCAGCTTATTGTGAAGTATGTTGTTTATAACCTCTATTTTCTTAGTAGAAAATTTCATCCCTTAAACATTTTATTGTATTAACTGGTATTTGGCATTACAAGTAATTATAAATTTATTTCTTTTTTTAAAATTAAACTTGGAAGTTTTTTTTCCTAGTTTCTTTTTTTAATTTGAAAAAATAGTATTTTTTAAGAATAATTTATATTTAAAATCACCATCATAGATGGAGCGAAGAAAAATTATTTAACAAACGGCTGTAAAGAATTATAAAGTACAATTAAGACTTACTCTGGGGTCAAAATAATCTGTGAAGTGTATTGTATTTTAGTGAAGATATTAAATTTTCTAAAGATATATTTATTATAAGGATTTCTTTAGAATTGTAAGTTCTGTTTATTCTTTCAGATTTGCCCCAACTGGATATGCCATGCTTTAGAAATTCAAATGTTCTAGTTTACTTTTTGTATTTTTGTTTAATTGAATAGAATGTCCTCTTTGGAATGACTTCATTATTCTTAATGACATTCCAAAAAAAAACTTCAGTCAGGTTTTCATATTCTGGCTAACTCGAGGCCTAGAAAAGAGGAATAGACAAAAAGTGTTAAAATCTACTAAACATTTTGACACCCCAACTTTGTGTAAAATAAATTTAAATTCAACCCTTCAATACAAGCTTTTTTTGTGTGTTCTTTCTCCTGATCTAGCAAGTGAAGTATTATAAAATCTGAAGGTAGAAATACCTTCCAAGTTAAAAGCTGAACTCTCCAGACTATTGCTAAACTTATATCTTTATGTTAGTAATTTTTTAGTTAACACATTGCATATACTTTTTTGCAAAACTGCATTTAAATTATTACTGCTCCATTTATATTTTTCTTCTTATTTATCCTATGTATACATAAATAATACTGAATTAAATAATTTGCAGTTACCGAAGAAAAATTTCTCCATCAGATCTATTTAGAAGAGCAGTTTGGGGCAGTGAAAACTGAGCCTCAACCTCTTGAGGGTAAAAAAAAAGTGCCCGGAGCAGCTATAGGGTACAATTATGATGATCCAACTGGGGAGCTTAACCCACCCCCAAATTTAGCACAACCCCCACCTCCATTGCCTGAACCTGAGCCTGAGCCTACTAACGAAGAAGATGAGGAAGATGATAGTGATATTGATTTTGGTGAGTATGGTTTTTTCTGTCTTGTCTGATTGTGTCTCTAACAACTTAGCTGCTGCAATTTTTTAGTTCTGCTGATGTTTTTGCTTTTTAGAATTTTAATATAGATAAGTTTAGTTCACATTAAAATAATTTCATACTGCTTAAATGACAAATATTTTAAATTTATCTTGTCATTTTTCCCAAGCATCTGACAGCTTAACTGTCTAATTAATTGTCATAAATAATAGTTAAATATGATATTTTGCCATTGAATAGCTGAAGGGATCTGCTTGGGTATTCGAAGCCTAGGGCATTGCTGTCATCACGAAACTTTATAAGGGAAGATATTTAAAAAAAAAACTCATTCCTTAAAACCCCTTTGGTGGTCTCTGTTGCCATGCTTTTGTATCTTTCTACAAAGGATACAAAAGATGTTGGTTATTTAGGAATATACTTGAGATAATTATAGCTCTACATAACCAAAATCTTTGGTATTTTCTTAAAATAAGTATTTTCTAGTATTATCATACCTTCTATTATCCGTCTGGTTTCTGCTAACCATCTTCTGTTGGCGAGCGCTTTCGGACATTGTCCATCTTCTGGCCGAATACATGCGTTCAATGTCACTGTCTGTATTCAACTCTTAAATACAGACAGTGACAGTGAACACATGTATTCGGCCAAGAAGATGGACAATGTCCAAAAGCGCTTGCCAACAGAAGATGGTTTGCAGAAACCAATGAAGACGGATAATAGAAGGTATGATAGTTCTATATTCATTGGAAGTGAAAATAACCTTTTAGATTATTTTCTAGTAAACTAGAATAACTAGATTTATTCTAGTTTACTATTTTAGAACTAGAAAAAGAGCAACCAATCTTGTGTAAAAGTTTATATACACCAATTCTTAAAGCCTTCCTATGCATGCCTTTCATTTATTCGTTTAAATAAAATAATAATTTAGTTCATTTTTTTTTTTTTTTTTTAAAGTGACATAATAATAATTTTCATAAGAAATTTATGAAAATAAATAATATTATGAAAAAAATAATATAAATTTACACAAAAAGGAGAGTAATATAACTGAGGCAAATAATACACTATACAGATAAGTTACATTTGTTGATAGAGAAAACTTACTTGGATTAATCTCAGATAAAATTTTAATTGGGAAAGAAAAATCTGTAATATGCAAATTAAATTAAGCAAATCCCACAAAAAAATACCTTAAACTGAGGTGTAAATTAATTAATTAATTAATGTAGCTTCATTGGCATTGAACTGGAAAAACTATGGTTCATATTTAATTTTATTTTATTAAAAAATAAAAGCTTCCTTTTTTTTATTAATGTGGCTACTGTGCATGACAGTATAATTTTTTTTATGTATTATTTTAATTTATTATTAATTTATATACNTAACCTGCAGATAGCTCCTTCCTCCATGACCCTAATTGGATGAATGGAAGGCTAACACTTAATAATAATAAATTAATTAAAAAAATAGTATGAAACATTAAGGTATCCAAGCTTAAGAGATGAGAAAAATTTATTCATTGGTTAAAGAAAATTATTCCAGTCAAATTTCTAGTTTAAACTATAAATAACGCAATACTTTTCCCTTTCCTAAACTCACTACTCGAAGCCAGGTTTAAATACCATTAAATTGTCTCAAAGTAAATGAAGGGTTCATTGAATGTAACCTAATCATTATATATGACATCAAAGTAGAAAAAATATCAGATCAGTGCCTTAAAATAAAAACATAGTTCTTATATACGATTTAATTATAGAAGAAACGTTTGATCATTGCCCTATTATTACAATGTACTAATTACACAATATTATATTATGAAATTTTTAATTTTAAAGAATCGAATATCTATTTTATTTATAGGGTTTTCATTGCCAAAACTTCGGAGTGAAAAATCAATTTAATCATCAATGAGATGCATTTAGAGAAACGTATAAAAATTGTAAGCTTATTATTTGAAGTTGTCATTTCTATAATTTTTTTACCTTACCTAATTTTTCTAATCTTCTGAATGTTTTCAATAAGAGGGTTGATATCGGATTACTTGATATTTATTTACTTGTTATAAATATATTTATTTTTACATTTTTATGATTATTTAATGTCTCACGAAATATTTTGTAGAAATAAACAGCTTTATATGTTAGACTTAGTTCTTTTATGCTTACTTTTTGGGAATTCAGTACAATAGAGAACGCAAATTTATACAGGGAACAGTGATCTGAAGCATGTATGCAGGCATGCATGTGTGCACACAAAAAGATCAGTCTATCTATATCAGTCTATAATCCAAAATATGTTTTTAGATTTATCGGTACATGTGTATGCATGTAAGGATCGTGTTTTATAATTAAAAGTGTTTTTTGTTTTCAATTATTTATGTATGTAAAATTCTATTTATTATAATCTAAAACATGTTTTGTTTTCAGATATGTGTGTTGATGTTAACAAAGTTTCTACTCAACAGGCCCATGAACTAAATAGCTGTGGTCATATTTATGGAATGGATGGAAATGACTTCTTTAGTTTTCTTACTAAAGACAAAGAAGAGGCAGATAACTTGCGGCTTGCTAAAGAACTAGAAGAGGAGAAAGCTATGTATTCTGTAAGTAAAAAATAAATTTTTCATGATAAGTATTATAAATAAAACTTTATTTAAGGAGCTTAAATAAAACTTCTTGTTATTTCTAAGACTTATTCTTAAAAATCACTGAGTTGAATTCAAATTTAAGTTCTATTTAACTTATAACAAAAATTATAAACAATTATTCTTTATATGGTATATTTATGATTTTGATTTTATCATTACTTGAGAATTTAATTCTACTTTCTGCTGGGCGGTTTACTGAACTCTAAATTGTCATTTAGTAATCTTTAATTTTAGATAATCAAAATTTTTATTTATAGGATTGTTATTGCCACACTAGTAATTTATTCTAACTATGTTCATTTTAAAGTGAATAGAGTCAACTTAATCAATGAGATTCATTTAAAAAACTGTATTAAAAGATTGTATAAGTAGCAGCCCAGACTTTGAAGAGCGAAGGTCTCTCCTCTTCAATGGATTAATTGTGATAAATTTTGTGCGCAAATAGTTAAAGTTACCATATACATTCAGACTTATTTCTTTAAAATTGGTTTAAAAATAAAAAACATTTGAAATTGTCCCTCCGGGGACAACTACGTATCACCAATAATGGCTAGTGAAACAAATGCTAGCAGTATAAGGAAACGACATGAGGTTACGTATAATGTTCCGGTGAACAACGTTTTTTCTGCGTTCTCTGATATGGAAGATGACAACTTGTATTCTACAATTGAGGTACAAGAAACTATTATAAGAATAAACATTTCTCCCCTATTATTGTAATCAGAAGTTTTGATAACAACTCAGCAATTTTAGCAAATTTAAGGCAAAAACTCTCTGAAAACATTAATATTAAATATAAAAAGAATATTTTCTTTACCTATAATTTAAATGACTTTAATAATTTAGAAAAAAAAAATTATTGAAAAAAAAATTTCACATATATACATTAAAGCCAGAGTTAAAACCAAAATACGTAATAAAAGGTCTTCCCATAGCATAGATACTGAAGAAATCACAATTGACTTAGAAAATCACTAATAGCTCACCAGTATATTGATATGTAATAGTGTATTTTATTACTGGCCAATAGGTTTTTCAAATTTTCTCATAAATTATAATTTGTAAACTTATATATAAGTTGTATTTTTATGTGTATATATGTATAATATATACACATATTAATAAGAATATTACAAACGCTTGTGCACACGCATGCGTGCGCGCGCACACACACACACTATGTTGCTAAAAAGTTTCTACCCCTAAACACTTAATCCCCTATTAACTCAACAATATCTGTTTTTTAAACTTAACAATATATATAACTAAAATTTAAAAAAACTGGCTCATCAGACTTTAATTAAGCAAACTTAAAGCGATATAGATACAATTATAAATCCGATTTGAATTTTTAATTCATTGTTCTAATACCCAGACATTAACTACCTGCAAACTATGCAAGAAGATTCTATTTCTGCTTAAAGTCCTGCACTGCAAAAATTCTTCCAATTTTTAGAGATATTTAAATCTCTTCCTAACAATGCTAAAAAATGGCTTTTACTCTCATAGCAATAATAAGAGGTTTATAGCTCAAATAATGGTGCAGGCAAAAACTCAAGTCAAAAATAGTACACCACCTTGGATCATCATCAAACTTAAAATCGTACTGAAATATACAAATAAGTGGATTTTATTGATACATCTTAAAATGCATATTGCTGCTCCAGAAAGGTATATTAACTTTAAAAAGATATCAAAATTGAGAACATCAAGCTTCACATTATAGTTTATTTTCTCTTAAAGCTGAGTGTTTTTGAGGTCATCGATCCTATCCTCTGAGCCCAGGAATCTCTTAGTTTGGTTGTAAGAAAGAGACATTTATTAACTTTTTATATATATGGTGAATCTTTATGATT
>KZ815670.1:1022748-1043287 GCA_000696205.2 Oncopeltus fasciatus | reverse complement strand
TCAATTAGTTTAAAATTTTTAATTTTATATTTAATTAGCTAAATATAAAAGTTATTTAATTTATATTAATTGACCTATTAACTTTAATGTATTGTTTATTATTTAAATTCTATTATTTTTTTTAATCATAGAATATAAGTCTACAAAATAATCTTTAAGTATATATTTTTTTAAAGGATGAAAGGTGTATATTACTGTTCAATTTTAATGTTTGAAGTAGTTTTGCGTGTTCAACTTAATCAAAGAATTCTGCCTATTCACAACACCAGAATAAAGTCCATTATACTCAAAATTTTAAGAAACTGAATCATTTCAATGTGAAATGTTGGGATCTTGTTTATATGTATCTTGTAGGTTGAATGGTGAGAATGCTAATCACCTAGGTAGCCAAGTATGCTCAAAAATAAGAGTCTAAACTCTTTATGAAACTAAACTCTTTTTTTGAACTTTTTTTTTTTTTTAAGCATATAGCATGCATATTAAGTTTTGCCCTTAGGGAATTAGTATTTTCCAGTTTTTGAATTTCCCCATTGCTTTATTATTGTGTTCATAATAATCAAAGTATTTATTTCAATAGAGATATCTCTTGTGCTAAATTTAATATATAGGCTATTAAATTATCAGCCTAATTTAATTATTGAAAAAATACCTTTCAAAGTTCCCAAATTCAAAGTGAAACATTGATATTCTGAATGACTTCTTTTTATTTTCTCGGAATAAAGAAGACTAAGATCGTCTGCTTGTAAAATTATTTTAAACTGACTTAATACTTCTGGGGGAGGGATCATTTTAGTATATTACAATAAAAATATCTATTGCTTTAATAGATATTGTCATAAAGTCCCTATATGGGTCCCTGAGGCACTGCACTCCCCTTATTAATGAATGACTCAACCCTGCAGTCAGCATTAATATTTACCTCAGTATGTTGGGTCCTGTACTTAGAAGAGGATAGGATGTTTCGAAAAACAAAGTATGCATTATTACTTGTATATTTTATATGTAATTATCATTAATGTATTACAATTCTATCAAATGTGTAAACTCATTACATACATACACACATAACATATACATTTGAATAGAATAAAATATAACATAATACAATTTATAATGTACAATACAATCTTTATTTATTTTTCCCAATATACATGATATAACTTATATTGCTAATAGACCAAAACTATATATCATTTTCTAAGTTTAATTTTGAAAAAAAAAAATTTGTCATATGGCTATTTTTTTTTAATAAGCTTATTTTTAGTTACATTTTAAAAAGTCTAAAAATTTTTTTCAGTTTACGAGTTTTTTCAGTAAAGAATTAATACAAAACTACCTCAGTAAACTTCAATCCGTTTTCATAAAATATTTCAAATGGACCCAACCTCCTTCCCCGTGCGATTTTTCGACAAGTACAGTTCGTTTTTCCCGGATCAATCTCAAGCCTGGTCTTTGCCAAGTTATTGTTACAAATTTAAAATTAATCCTGGTTAGCTCCAATTAAAACTCCACTTTCTACATTCAGCATGTAATCACAAATGGACCACCAATTATAATGTGCCTCAGTTCTGTTTTGAAACAAGCCAACATTTTGAAAAATAAAATATTTGACTTTTATAGGAATAAAATACCCCCCCCCCCCAAAAAAAAAAAAAAAAAAAAAAAAAAAATTATACTAAAATAATAATGTCTCCAAACACAAAGTCAATTAAATGATTTTTTTAAAACAATATTTAAAAATTTATTTGAAGTTTTTCTGTTTATTTATCATATTTTTATATTGCATAAATTATTGCTATACTTTTATGGCCATATTATTTTTCTTTCATAGTTATGCTTCAAGAAAAAGCCCAACATATCGAGATTACTGTGATCTCTCAAGATCTCGTTCAAAGAGTGCTTCCCCTGTCAACTCTGGTAAAATAACGTATATCACTAGCTTTAGTGGAGAGGAGCAACCGTCTGGATCAAGTCCTAAACAAAATAAGTCATTGTCTTATCGAAGGTGAGTTGATTTCATTTGAAATTTAAAATGTAACTTGTGTGTGTGTGCATGCGTGCGTGCGTGCGTGCGTGCGGGCGTGCGTGCGTGCGTGCGTGTGTGCGTGAAATTTTCTATAGAAAGTATAGTTATTGAGGTTGATCCAATGAAGCCATTTTAAAAACATTTCTTTATCTTTGGTCCTACTTAATGTCAGAGTCAAATTCTAGATTAATTGAAATACATATTTGTTAAAACCAATTAATGCTTTTTTATTATTATTATTTTTTTTTTTTTTTTTTTTGTAAAGTGAGTTAATTACCTCATGGCCTAGAAAGCTACAGCTCTATTATATGCTAAAAATTTGTCAACTCTAAAAATGTATTACTTATGCTGTATGATATAACTTTTTTATTTGTCCTAATAGAGTCCTTTCAAATTTCCTCCACAGCTCAAATGAAGATCATAGAGTGGTCAAATACAATCGGAGATCCCGAACTCCAGACTCCAGAAGACACAGGTATTAGGATTTTTTAAACTTTTTTCATTAAACTTTTATTTATTTATTACATTCTGTTAAAAAAAATTTTTGTAATTTTATCACCACAATGAACTTAAAAAAAATTACATTCAATATCAATCACATGAGGAGAGAAGGTGACCAATGACACCACTCTCAAATTATTTACAGATTATGTCCCAAGGAGGTCACGGGGCCATCTTTTCGTTTGAGTCGACTCCCCGTCATAGGGGTCGGAGTTGGAAGACATGGTCTGTGCTAGTGGATTAGGATTGTATGGCAGTTTACATGATCAGTATATAATAATTAGGCCTACAAGGCCAATAAGTGTCAACTTCTTTCTTGATTAAGTCATTTTCAGAAATGTAGGCTAAGTCGGAGTCAGCTTATTCATTAACCAAACTTTGTTGGGTAGAGGAGCCTGTCGACATCACACTCTGCTAATTTAGGCATTAAGGCCCAGGAGGTCACGAGGCCATCTTCATTTTAGTTGTCGGGGTGGATCATAGGGGTTGGAGTCTGATGACAAGGATTGGGCATATGGATTAGGGTGAAATTGGAGTTTACAGTGGAGGAGCGTGAAGCGGGTGGAGATGAAGTCTTGGACGAATGGGATATTATAATCTCGATGTCAGGTAGAGTTCGAGACATAGTATGGAGCATTTGCAATAACTCTTAGGATTTTGGATTGAAAGGATTGAATACGTTGGATATTGGAAGGATTAGCGGCACCCCAGAGTTCTGCACCGTATGTCCAGATCGGTCGTATTTATGTTTTATAGAGAGTCAGTTTATTCTCTGTTGTGAGCTGTGAATGCCTGTTTATAAGTCTGTATAAGAGTCCATAGCGTCTGTTGAGTTCTTGTCGTTTGGTTTTTATATGTTGGCTCCAGTTAAGTCGTGAGTCGAGGTGGAATCCAAGGTAACGGACTGAATCAAGGAAGGGTATAGGGATATTATTAAATGTGACATTATATGGAGAATCTTTTCTTAGTTGAAAATTTACCTGTACGCATTTGGACTCATTTATCTTAATTCTCCATTTGCTACACCAGTGCTGAATGGCATCTAGATGGTTTTGTAAATTATTGGAAGCGGTTTTAGGATCAGGATGGGAAGAGAGGATCGCTTTGTCATCTGCAAATAGGGTATTAGGATGAGTGGGGATGTCTGCAGTGTAAAGGGTAAAAAGGATAGGTCCAAGCACACTGCCCTGTGGAAAGCCCGCTTTCAGTGGAAAGTGGGTGGTTTGAAGGACACTGTTATGGAGGTATGTCAGGAAAATAATTGCTTTTTGGGGTAGGTTTTGAAGTATTAATCCGGTGATTAAATCATATTTGAGTTTAGGCAGATGGTTAATAACATACTTGACCTTAGATGGTGTTACTGCTCTAATCGGCAAGGCCATTGGTAATTGTGTGACCAGTGACTCCTCAACCTCTGCTTTATTGGACAAACTGTTAGGATCTGGATGAGGAGTAAATGTTTGTCTTAGATGCCGAGCAAACATTTGGGCCTTGTCTTTGTTGGAAGAGACCCAGGAGCCATCTTCTCAAAGCAAGGGGGTGGAAGGTTCATGGTGCTTCAGAATTCTGCGAGTTGGAGTCCAGAGGGATTTGTCTGCTGCTGAGAGGCTTGACAGGCATGCCTTATTTCGTAAATCACCTAGTTTTTGTTTTACGAGACGGGATAGCTGGTTGAACTTCCTACGGTCTGAGGGATGCCAGAACCTGTGAAACAGGGCTCGAGCTTTACACTTTGCCAGAATAAGATTTTTAATTGAATCGGGGAGGGGCTCTGGTGAATATGTAGTTTTTTTTTTTATTATGGTAGAATTTATTTAGCTAACATATCTTTAAAATAATATCCACTGGTTCTTTATAAGCATTATTTGGGAATAAAGAGATATAGTACTGGTAGTGTTATAGATTATCATTTTCTTCCATATTAATTAATGGAAATCTGAAAAAGGCTTTATTGGCAGCCAGCTCTGAGCTTTCAAGAGTCATCCTATTCCTGTTCATCTAAAAAAATTATTTTTCATATAGCTAAGTTTTAGGCCCACTTAAAATTGTTTGTATTAGATTTCATATATTAATATTAGACTTCCAGAAGACTTCCATAGAAAAATTGAGTTGTCCACATTGGTACCATGACAATTTCATTGATCTTCACCAATCAAAATATTGAATATAGCTTCAAAGATATAGGATAAATTCCATGAACTTGAAGTATTAAATTCATTTCCATTACAGGAAAGTTAAAGATTTTTATGAAATATAAAAATAATTGAGAATAAGTATTTCCAAAATTGTTGTTCTTATATATATATAAGTCATGTATCATAAATCCCTTACGTATAAGAATATTTTTCATGACTACTATGTAAATTGTGCTTAATGTCAAATACTGTTCCAAGCATTCCCAGAATCCCCCACTCCCTTCTGAGACCAGTTCCAACTAGACAACCCTCTCCTTATTGCATTTCTCCGATATATCACATAGTATTTATAACTTCGTATGTAAAATAAAATATATATTTTTAAAAACTCAACCGAGCTGAAAAGATATATAACTTTATATATATATATATAGCAAATTTTCTATAGGAAGTATAGTTATTGAGGATGATCCAATGAAGCAATTTTAAAAGTATTCTTTAAATACACTTTGGTCCTACTTAATGTCTAAGTCAAATTCTAGATTAATTGATGCTGCAATTCTTCATTCAGCTCTGAAAAAGCCATCCATCACAGGATGCGTGAAAACTCGGCAAAATGTAACTTTTGAATTTGGTCAAGCCTGAATGAAGAATCTATGAATACTGTTGTTCTTAATAAATAAGGTCAAATAAATTTATCTTTTGACTAAATAATAATCTCCCTCAAAAATCTTCCGACCTTTAGTTTTATATTTTAAGTCAACATATTTTTTATTCTCAATGAAATGAATCGTACGCAATTTTCTTTAAAGTTTCATATACACTTGAACCATTTATCTTTTTATAGATTTAACACCTCTGTATTTTGTTAAAATTGTTTTCATTGTAATGAGCTTATTTATTATATATTGTTCTCATACTTTAGAGAAATATTTATGAATATTTCTTTGAAACTATTTAAAATATTTTTGTTATTTATTCCCTTTAATAACTGCCAAATGTGCCTAAAAATCAAATTTATCAATGATTTGGTAACATCATGTGTGGAGGGAAAATTTTCAGTGACATAGCTTTCAAAGCTTATTATTTATTAATTTAAATCCCAACTATGCAAACATAGCAAGTCCACTTAATTATGAAGGCTGTTGCTTATGTAGGAGGAAGGAAGAGTTGAGGCAGCTCAGAAGTTAAGTGGGTTTTCTCACCCCAGAAATTTGCTATGTAGTTGCTTTGGGTGAATGTGGTAGACTAAATAATAACAGTAGGATGCACTGATGAGGTATAGAGTAGGGATAACTCACTTCTGAAATAGTAACATAAAAGTAGATAAAGAAGGGCTAAGTACTTGATTGTGCCTAAAAATCTTCTATAGACATAATATTTTACTTATATTAAATATAATTATTATAGCTGTATTATTCTTTATATAGTTATTTATGAACTAATTGGGTGATTTTAAAATTCCATCTTTAGGTATCGTTCTAGAAGTAGATCTAAAAGTGTTGAGAGGAGCTATAGAGACCGGAGAAGATCCCGTTCCAGAAGTAGATCTAACTCTTCCAGATCTAGGCATAGGAGGAGGTCAAGATCTCCTACTTCCTCTAAGTCCTACAAGTCCTTCAGTTCCACCCAAAAGTAAGGATCATCTTTTTATTATTTAAATGCTATTAATACAAATTTATTACTTTCTCATTAGATGAGGAACTTTTAATGACTTAGAATTTTTATATTAAACTTCTTGTTTAAGTTATGAAAAAAAATTTTATCCAAAAGTTTTAGTATTAACAATAGAATAGTTAACTATTATTTCCTGAGGTTTAGTCTTATTTTTTAAAGAAAAGGTAGCTTTTAAAGCTTAACCATGGGAATCAGTTTGGAATGTATAAGTCAGGTGCTACGATTCCATCATGGGCAATATTTTATTGAGAAATATGAGCTTGCAGAAATTACCATTATCATTTATTTATTTATCAATTATTAAACTAATATTATTATTTTTTAAATAATTTAATTTAAAATTATTTTATCCAAAACTATTATCTCTATTACTGTTTGTTGAATTAAAAAGCATATAATGTGATGATGCTTACAAAAATCTATTCTTGAAATATGTCTATGTATGTTTTATCTCAAATTCTGGCTTTTAAATTGCAATATTCTTGCACTAGATAAGGTTTTTGAACTTATTTCTTCATAAGTTTTGAATTTGCGTAAAATTTTTGCACTAATTTCAGTACAATTATAATTTCATTTTAGCACATTTCCCATAGAGGAAGCTATTCACATTTGTACCATGAACTATTTTTGAAAATTTCTTCAGATCATTCCTGATACTGAGAAAAAGCTAAAAAAAACAAAAACATGGTCGATCTGTTGGGCTTTTAAACTGAAATTGAGAAACCAATTAGACCCTCTTTATGACTTCATTTTCAGGTCATATATACGCTTCAAACTAGTCCATGTGATCCCCTTATTGAGAATTAAAATTAAAATTAATGAGTTATAGTACAGTGAGAATTTAGTGAATTTGTTAGTCTACATTGATTTTCTTTCCTATAATCATTCTCAGAATTGAGGAATCAATGACAAAATAAAATAGGCCCTTACTAGATGACCCACCTGGTAATGCATAATGACTAGGTTATACTTGGGATTGGATTCACAGTTGGAGTAGGAGTCCTGTATTTGTTCACTGGAGTTATTTTCTCAAATTGGTCACCTTGAATCACAGATTAAGCTGTGTCCACTAGTTTTCTTAATACATATTTGTCATAGTATAGGAACATGATAGTTTATTCTTTTCGATAGCAGATTTACTAATCTAATAAATTTCATGCATTCATTTAGGAATAGGAAATCATATGATCTTTCAAAATGTGGCTTTATTTTAATACATAAAAAAATACAATATACAAAAATTTGTTTTCTCACTACCATTCTACAATTATTTTTATTTTTATTTACAGAGAGGAGAGTATACCCAAGTCTAAAAGCAAATCTCCTGTAAGGTAAGAAGTATTAAATATTTTAAATATAAAATAACTACTATTTTCAACAAAAAATTTATGTATTTATTTATATTTTTAGAGTTGTTAAGAATGAACCACCTAAAGTAGTTTTTAATCCAGCAGTCCCCGTTAAGCAGCCTGCACCTCCTGTAATCTCTAGGTAATATGATTATTGTCATTTACATTATTTTGCTAATTAGTATTTTCTAGAATTATATCTTCAGTTATAAATAAAGAAATTTTATTTTTCTCTTGCTGACTCACCCCATGGAATATAAGTAATATATTCCCATTCAATTATTAATTTTATTTTTATTTGATTGTTACATGCTGTAAGTAAGTTTACATTTTGTAATTATAAAATAACTACTATGTACCAGGTATGCAAGTTTAAAATGTCGTTTTAATTCCAATAGAATGCGCTCTTAGCCTATTGAAGGATTTGCTTATCTCTAAACGCTATTTTGTTTGTTAGTCATTTGTTTACAAAAGTCAGTTGTTTTTAAGTCGTTTACGTGGACGTATCATACCTTTCTTTGGTGTTAAAAATGTCTAATTTTAAGCCAAATAAAGAGCATTTGCGGCATGTCATGATTTTCTTATTTAATCAAAAGAAAAAGGCATCTGAATGTCATCGAATTTTTGTTGAGACTTATGGCGATCTTGCTCCAACCGTCAAGACATGTGAATGTTGGTTTCAACGTTTCAAACGTGGTGATTTTGATGTTACTGATCAAAAACGAGAAAATCGACCAAATCAACTATGAGCTTCTCAAGCCTGGCGAAACAGTCAATACCGAGCGCTACCGACAACAAATGATCAATTTGAGTCACGCATTGATCGAAAAACGCCCAGAATGGGCTCACAGGCACGCCAAAGTCATTCTTCAGCATGATAACGCTCCTGCACATTCAGCCAGATTGACTAAGGAAACGATTTCTTCGCTTGGTTGGGAACTCCTACCCCACCCGCCGTATTCACCTGACCTGGCGCCTTCTGATTATCACCTCTTCTCATCGATGGGACACTCATTGGCGGAGCAACACTTCAACAATTTCGAAAACGTACGAAAATGGCTCGATGAATGGATTTCAAATAAAGATGAAGCATTCTTTTGGAATGGTATCCATATATTGCCCGAGAGATGGACAAAATGTGTAGAAAGCGAGGGCCAGTACTTTGAATAAAATATATTATACTTTTTTTTAAATTACTGTGTATATATTTTAAGAAATAAACGACATTTTAAACTTGCTTACCTGGTAGTCCATAATGTTGTCAATGGCCATGAGTAGTATTGATGTTAGGAAGGGAATGCATGTGCCACCACTCTGAAAAGATAAAAAAAAAAGTAATACATGAAATAAAAATAAATATATATGTTAATAATAAATTTAACTAGGTTCTCTTGTTACAGAAGATCACGAGGCCATCTCTGTTTAAGTCGCCTTGTAGGATTATCGGTATGGGTTTGGGAGTATAGTTCATTGGCTAAGGGATTAGGATGTTTTTTGAGGCGGGAATGGAATTATAGAAACGATTGGGAATTAAGTCATTGACGAGGTCGATTTTGATGTCATTGTAAAGGGTACATTTGGATACATAGAAGGGAGCACTAACAATGGTTCTGAGGACTTTGGACTGGAAGGATTGGATGCATTGGATCTTGGAAGGTTTAGGGGTACCCCAGAGTTATATAACATATGATCAAAAAGGTTTAAGAATAATTTTTTATATTGTTAATTTTTTGTGTACTTAAAATTTGGATGTTCCTCCGAGTAGTCTATATAATAGTCCGTAGCGTCTGTTTAGGTCTTGTCTCTTTTTGCCTTATGTGTTCTTTCCAAGTTAGTCTTGAGTCCAAGTAGAAACCGAGGTATCTTACGGAGTTGGATTGGGGAATAGGAATTTCGTTGAAGGTGAGATTAAGTGGAGGCTTGGTGCGGAAAGTTAATGTGATGTGGACACACTTGCTTTCATCATTTATTTTTAACACCACACCTTGCACCAAGCGGCTATGTGGAAATTATTAATTAACCTATTTGTAGGTTTTTAGCGGCCTTTCTCATAATCTATTTTTATGCTCAAATGTTTGACATTAATTTATAAACTCTTGGATTCTTATCTATTTAGCACAATGAGTTACCAATTATGTTGGAATAAAAGAAAGAATACGTACAGTTAGTTAAAGAGTTAACAAGTTAAAGAATGGAAAATAGACTGTATGGGTTGGTTACACAGTTTCTGAAACTGCTTATAACAACACAAAAAGTTATACATACAGTAAGTGCAATAGAATATATTTCAGGTTACTTTGTTACATAATTTGTAGGCAATGGTAAATTCTATGTGGAAGATAAACTAATACAAGACAGTTTAAAAAGAGTGGCCAGGTGAATTTAGTAGAGGGCACATTAGAGATAACTGTGTCCGATGAGTTAAAAATATGTATATTAGCAGATTTCTCATAAGGAGAAATTTTAGATTAGTCCTGTCACTTGGCTATTGGAAAATTGTATTAGTTCTTCACTGGGCCTACTTAGAAGCTAAAAATGCTGTTCATTCAAAGAGTGTTGCTATGCATACTATAAGGGTTCAGTTCCTGTTTGGAGCTTTTTAAGTGAGTTTAAAAAGGTAAAATTGTGAAATTGGCTAGTGCTTCGAAAAATATAGTTCACACACACACACACACATATATTATGAATAATAAAACATATGATAACTGATATAAACTGTCAATAGTGTATTATTATCTTATATCATATATTTTATTATAAATATTAATTTCTTTTTTTAAAATTAACATTTACATATTTTCTAATTATGCCTCTATTTTTAGGTACTATGGGAGGCGAGGCCAGTCATCATCTTCAGAGCTGTCCCTCTCAGAGGATGACGATCAGAATGAGAACTCAAATAAGTCAACCACAATTAAGTTAGTTTTTTTTTTTTTTTTTCTTATGATGCATGTTTTAGCTCATTTTAGTACATTTTCATTGATTTATTAAAATTCTATTATTTCAGGAAACCTTGGTCAGATTTTGGTAATACGAGTGGCAGAAACAAAGTCAGTAAGAATCAACACTTAATTTCTCACAATTTAATTTCTTTATTTTAAATTTTTGAGATTCGATGATGTTAGAAACTCATATCCTATTGAAGGTAGTACTTCTATTTTTAAAGTGCAATTTTTCTGATTTTGAGAATCGAAAAAAGCTCTTTTTCACAGTTGTTTGACCAGTTTTTAGTTATTCTTTGGCCTTAATTTCAAAAAATCAGACTAAATAAAATAGTTTTTTTTTTTTTAATAATTCTTTGAGAGGCGTAATCTTTATGGTCATACGTAGCTAAGAATAATGACTGAAATTGTCTCAATTTATTTCCACTAATAACATATTATGTTTAATTATAATCGTATAGTTATAATTGAATATCAACCTGATAAATGATTTATTAATAGTATATTCACTTAAAATAAACTTTTGTAATTTTATGAATATAAATTGAAGACTAATTTCATCCTTATTACTTGCTGCATATGTCATATATAGGTATAACTATCTTTATTATTTACTTTTTTCTTTTTTTTTTTAATTCAAGAAGTCATAGACTATCTGATTTCTTAATTTTATAAATGCAAGTTTATCATGAAGGTAGTTCTGAAAAAGTTTTTTTAGACTTGTTTCATCAGGTTCATTTACCGAAAGATAGTTAATTTTTAAATAGTTAAATGCTAAAATAAGTAAAATGTCATATAGTTAGGGTTTATTTTACATATTAATAACTTTAAATCAATCTTGTGAAATACTCAAAGTAAAATTATTGGGTTATAAATTCTTACTGAGACCCAATATATTTATTAAGGGTTAACCAGTTTAACAGGCCAACAAGTCTTAATCATTATTATTTATATTTTACTGAAATTAGCAAATATTTTGCCTCATATATTAATATTAAATTAATAATACAATTATATACCAGAAACAGTATAAGTAGCTGTTATCCTTAGTTCTCTCGAGTACTTCTCTCAAGTTTCCAAATATCCTTAGGTTGCGACTATCTAAAGCATTCTAGGAAAGTAGTGATAATAGCAATTTAGGCTGTTTTAGTTGTATAATTTTGTATTGTTTCTGGTGGTGATGATTTGACCGAAAGGGCCATGCACTGTTACCCAAGAAAGTTAGTCTCTTTTCTACCTGTTATAATTTTTTTTTTCCTATATAGAAATATTGCCTTCCACTTATTTGGATATTAATTCCATACTTTTTATGGTTAGTAGCTATATAGAATATAGGTAAAAGTTGAGCTGTATTGCTCTTATAAAACTACTGAATTTTTAAAAGCAATGATTATAAGTACATAACAACTTGCTGCTATATTTTTATAAGCAAAATACATACAGCAAAGTGAGATACTACTCAAATGCAATAAGTATCCAGTATTCAATAAATTGACAGGTAATGTAAGAAAAGCAGATAATTTATCTACTGATTTGTGACCTTTGGTTCTGTTTATCTATTTATATTTCATAATTTATTATAATTTCATATTCCATTCATTCATTCATATGAATGAAATAATTTCATATTTATCATTTCATGTACTTATTTTATCAGCTGCTTAAGTGATAAATTTCTGATTTTCTCAGTTTACTTGAAATGTATATTCTTCTCTCTGTTAATTCTATTTTTTAAGTCTTTTTTTTTCTCTTAGCCATAGTACGTTAGTGCAATTTCTGTCTATTTTATTTTGTTTACCTGTTTAGTGCTATGAAAAAAACAAAACAATGAAAATACGGCAGTAATTTTTGCTGGATATTATTCATTTTCTAAAGAAATTAAAGCAAACTTAGTTGACATTGTTTTATAAAAATTTAAAAAAGAATCTATTTCATTTATGTCATTTATTTCTCCTATTAACCTCAAACTTTAGCCTCAAATAAGTTTTTTTCTATAATAAAAAATGAATATTTTGGTGAAAGTTCAATCAAAAAATAACTTTTGTATTAATCTCTTAATTGTCTTGCCCCTACATTAGGGGTGGAAAAATAATATTAAAACATATTGAATTAATTGAAATTAACACTATCATGGTATACCATCATATTTTTGCATATTGGAAAAACACTACCAAAATAGTTAAAAAGGCTTTTAAATTCAGAAGTTTTGCTTTTTAGCCATTTTTTTAGCTTCTTTATATTCTAATTTTAGGGTTTGTATAGGCCTCCCTTATATTTACTCGTTCACAAAATATGCGATTATACAAATTGAGAAAAATTTTTCAGTCCTCATCTATTAGGAGTAAAGGATTTGTATACAGGTTACCAAACCTTTTATTTTTTATTTCTCATTGATGATGGTAAGCATTAATAAAATAATAATAAGAATGTCTGTAGGAAACAATAAAAATTTTCTTGTTTATGGAGTATGCTAAAGAAGTCTATAATCTGATACTTTAAATTATTTCATTGCAATATCAAAATGTTATTACTGCTTTTGAGGGATAAAATTAAGATTTTACTTTATTTTTCAATTAAATAAGTTTTAGTTCCTTTATACTATATGTTATATTTGTTTTGTTTTTCAGTAATTTTATGATTCATAAAAGTAAAATCTAATACTGTTTGTATACTTACAGGCTGGGCCAAGCACTGTTCCAAGCAACATTCCGAAAATGACTCCTCAAGAAAGACTTAAGAAAAAAATGCAAGCTTTGCTCAACAAACAATGTATGGTGAAATTTAAATATCCTCTTCCCCTTTCTTTCCTCAATAAGAATTAATTTACTACTTCGAGTTTTCTTGTAGTCCAAACTATTAGACAAATCATTGTATTTTATTGGTTGCAAATATTGTTTGCTTTTTATATTCAAATAAATTAAATTATGAACCCACATTTTAATATATTAATTTTAAATTGTGAAAAATTGATTAAAGTTTAAAAAAATATTATTACCCTTATTACTTGAACATTGCTCTAATCCGATAAATATTTTCAAAAAGTGTTATAGAATTTTACAAAATATAGAAAACTGTTTCAGTTGCCCCCAGCTTCTTATGAAGGAAGGAATGATGCTTTGAATTGTTTAATAACAATATTTTTATTTTATGTTTTCAGATAAAGCCGATAAAAAGGCTGAAAGAGAAAAAAGAGAGAAAGAGGAACAAGAAAGATTGGACAGAGAAGATGAAATGCGAGAAATGTCAATAAAGCTTCGAAAGAGGTAAGATCATATAATTTGATAAAGGTATAAAAGATATTCTTGTAGATATAAAGCTCGTTTCATCTTATGAAATTTAAAAAATGAACTTCTTCCCTGGTCAGTCGAGTTTATTTTCATACAATTATTTTGCTATCTTATAATAAAAATAAAAATGTTTCAATTGTTTTTGGGAATTTCCTAAAACAGAAAATGAAAAACAATTTTTTAGTGTTAAGAATTAAAAATATCTCTATTTGGAGAGTTTAGTATTTGTGTAGTGAAATACAGTCTCCCCCATAAAACGGTCAACTGAACACTGATGTTCCCTGGGAATAATCCTTTTTTTAAATGGCATTGTAATCTAATCTAAGAAATTATTTCAACTATATATGTGTGCCTTTATAAATTGCTTATGAAATATGCATTGAATAATAATCGCCCATATTGTATAACTATATTCAGGCGCTATAGAGAATTTGATAGGGAAAATTTTACTCTGTAGGACCATGAGAGAGAAGGAGAGCTGCGAGCATTGGTAACTGAAGAAAACATTTCTGCTGTAAGGAAAACTTGTAAGTGGCATATCAACAGATAGAGGGGACATTATACCAACATCCACCTAGAATTCATTCGATTCTGATTGACCATTTACTAGTTAATGAAACTTTGTTGTCTATGATTTTCTGATAGTCTGATGGAAGAACAAATGACTCAGCGAAATTTGGTGCCAAAAATATTAATATGTGAACAACATCATAACAGGTGTTGAAACTTGGCTGTATTATTATGATCGACCAAGGCTCAAAACAAATGCTGGAGAAATTTGTCAGAGTTTTGACCAGGATCAGAATAATAAAATACTCCAAAACTATTGGGTAATTATTTTATTATTGCTGAAGTTTTGACTTAATTTGTAAGTCATCAATACTTTAGCTCTTGACTCTGAGATGTGACCATAAATCTCTCTCGGAGATCTCTCCAGGCATCACTATCCGACTGATGTTGACTTACAAATTAAGTCGAAGTGTTGGCTATAATAAAATAATTACCCAACAATTCTGGAGTATTTTATTTCTCTGATCCTGACCAAAACCCTAATTTCTCCAGCATAAGATTCAACAGCCAACGAACCTCCAACAATGTCATCTCATAACTAAACAAAGATGTGTTTTTGATTTGAAAATAAAAATCTACCTGTAAAGAAAGAAAGAAAAATGCTAAATTTTCAGGTTAAACTTGACTAGTTTTGACAAATAGAGAAGTTTATGAAACCAGGTGGAAATTGCTTAGAAAAAATTAAATTAATAAAACTTAATTGCAAAATGTTTTTAGTACCCTTTGTGTAAGTAAAATTATATATGGCCCATATTTGTAAAATAAGAATATTTATGAAGATATTTCAAATGAATTACATAATCTTGATTTGCCCATTTGAAGTAAGTATCATGTTACCTAAAGTGGGAATAAAATAAAATAAGAACTAAAACACTTGGCTCTAAAAATTAATCATTCGAATTCCTTTTTATTCTACAATTAAGTGCATTCACTTTTTTTCTTAGATCTCTGTCTTCCTGCTGGTTATAAGTGTTCTGGCCAGTTATAGAGAATTCATTAAGAATAAATAAATAAACACTTAGCCATGATAAGGCAATCATTATTTTATTTTAATCTGTTACTCTACAGCTGTTGATATAATAAGAAAATTTTGATTGCTTTAAAATTTTGGCTTTATTTTTGATTGCACTTGATTCAGCTACTTTCAGCAGGCCTGTTATAATTAAATATTTTAATAAAAAATAGTAATATGATTTATCTATTTTCAAGAGAGAGGAGGCGAAGACACGAACACTTGTCAGAAAGAAGGCGGTCTGGTTCCTCCCACTCTGGTTCCTCTAGATCTAGAAATTCAAGATCAAGATCCAGAAGTTGGAGTCCTGCCCCAAGGTAAGATTATATGTAGCAAACTATTAGTTTTGATACAACAGGTATATTTCAGGTCAACCTGAAAAAAATGTACCCACTTTCATTAGATAAATATAAATATTCTCATTCATCAGCCAAGGATAGATTAAATAATAATCTAAGAACAATAAGAATTCATTATCTCTAAATTTCTGCTGGTATAATATGTGTATATATATTTATTTATGTATTTTTTTTTTACCCATACCAGCAGAAATTATTATATAAAAGTGTTGGAAATAAACATAGAAATAGAAAAACTTGTATGTGTTGTGTCCTTCTCCTTAAAAAAAAATTAGCAAGGATACTTGTACTTAAATATTGTAATTATTATTTAATTAAATACTTTAGTCAAATCAAGCCAAAAATTATTGGTGTTCAGTCTAAATATTCCCAGTCCAATTCAATAAATTTAATGGCAAAATTGACCAACTGGGTGTATCCTAAAAAATGTGTTTAGGCATTATTATTGAAAATATTTATTTGATGATACTTCAGACCGAGACATCAAGATTTTTCAAGTACACTTCTGGGTTAAGAAAGTAAATCCTATCATTGCTGATGAATTTCTTAGGTTGTTTCAAATATGTTTGAAACTATGTTTTGTGTGTGTGAGTTTTTTGTTCAAATTTCAAAACTATTTTGCTCTAAAACAAACATTGAACTATGAACTTGGGTTTAGATATAAGTAGTTCTCTTAAAGCTCAGTTACTTTTGAACTTCATGGAGTGCAGGTACATTCTCTCTAATCTGTTATTTAATCTCTTTAGATAATATATTAATTTTGTGAGAGTTATGTTGTTAGCATCTGGTATAGAAGATGGTTTAAATGTATTGAACTCATATCAGCAGCTACCATCAAAACATTAAATTTTCATTACAATTAGAAAACAAGGTTTGCTTTTATTACCTGGATTTCAAAGAGATAGGATATACCTCAAGAGAATAGGAAGCATATTTGGATTTGATATTTTTAAAAAATTTAATGCTAATATCCTGATTGTGTGATTTCCATAATTACAGGCAAATTAAAGTGTTCATTCTGATTTTTAAAATGGGTTTTGTCTGTAAAAAAAATATTAAGGAGCTTAACTAAATTAATTAAGTTCATTAAGTGGTGGTCAATGATTCAAGAAGAACCTTTACACTCCTAAACAAAATAATCTAAAGCTGAATTAAAGGTGAGATTCAGAGCAGTATGAAAAGTAACAAAAATTTAACCTGTCAGTATTCCTTATCTAGATTAAATTTTCGAGAAAGGAAGAAATATGATAAAGAAAACAGACAATTCTTTAAAAGGGAAATAAATATATGTGTGTGTATGTATATTTATTTACTTTTTTTTTTTTTTTTTCCAGGCACAGGAGGAAAAGAAGAAGCTATTCTAGGTCAAGAAGTCGTTCAAGGAGCAGAGATAGAGATCATCATGAGGGACCTAGGTAAAATTTAAAATTATTTTTATGCTTTGCTTTTATATTTTACTCAGTGGAATTTGCTTTAATCAAGATTATAAAACCTCTTCTTTCATTCTTCATAAAATTTGAATTGAGGTGAATAAAAAAATGAAGTTATTGAGGTTATACTTATTATTTATATATTATCCTATATTTATTATTTTGTTTTATTTATGAGCATATCTAGTTAAATTTAATTAATTTTTTTTCATTAATTTAATTAAAATTGTAAAAAAATCTTCATAGAATTATACTTCTCCTCTTCATCATTCTGCTTCGAACTTAAACGAGCTCTCCTCTGACCACAACCCAGTTTTCCTAACCTTATCCCTGATTTCTATTCCAAAACAATAACCCTCTCCTTCATTAATGGCCCAGTTGACTGGGCCTTGTTTAGAACTCTCATAGAAGAGTCACTTTACCTCGGAATTTCTCTGAGAACCTTAGATGATTTAGATGAAGCTATACATTCCTTTACCACAAATGTTCAGCAATGCATGTATATGGATAATCTCAAACCAAAATTTACCAAATACTCTTCAGAGTCCCAAAAACCACTTCCAGATTCGCTTAAGCTCATCATAGCGAAACGCCGCTCAAGATCATTGTTCCAAAAATACAGACACCCCTCAGACCACAAAGATTTTAATAATCTTTCCAGACTTGTAAAACAACAATTAGGTGTTTTACGAAATGTGGCCTTTAATGCCTATCTGTCTACCCTCTCAGCAGGAAACAAATCCCTTTGGATTGCTACTCATAGAATCCTTAAGAACCATGAAGCTTCTACTCCCTTGCGTCGAGGATATGGTTCCTGGGCCTCTTCTGACAAAGACAAGGCCAAAATGTTTGCCCAGCACTTCAAGCAAACATTTACTCCTCATTCAGATCCCTTAGACCTGTCCAATGCCGCGGAGACTGAGGAGTTTCTAGACATACCATTACCTATGTCCTTGCCACTCAAGGCAGTAACACCTTCCATGGTCAAGTACATAATCTCTCATCTGCCTAAGGGCAAATCACCCAGATATGATTTAATCACCGGCCAAATTCTCCGAAATCTTCCCAAAAAGGCAAAAAAAAACAAATAAAAAAAACACTAGCTACCTCTCCACAAATCTCTTTAAATTTAATGATTTGACAAAATCTAAATTTTTCAAGCCACCTATTGGGAGCTTTGAAATCATCAACTTTGAGAAATTCATCTGCCTCACGTTTCTTTTATTATATCATGGTTAACATCATGAGGAAAATTATTTATGCTCTGTGAAGCCACTCTAAAAGAGCCATGTCGATTTCCAGTGTTGGAAGTACTATTTTTTTTTTTACTTTTATTATAATGCCTTGTTTATAAAATTTGTTTCATATTTTAAAATTTCACTTACTCCTATTTTCCCTATGCTTTGCTTCTCAGTGATAGCCCGAACACTCATCATAATAATCCTCTCCTTCTCACATTTATCAATGACTTCTATTTTTTATTCATGGACATCACCATTTTCAATGGTGGAGACATATTAGTCATGAACTTCTTTAAAATGAATACAGATGGTAGGTAAAGAAATCAAGTCAACATTGAGGGATAATGCTAGAAGAAAAAGAAATGGATCAGCTAGAACCTTATATCATGCATTTTTAATTAATTTAAATTTAATTAGCATAAGTATGGCTTAATGGCCTCTATATCTCTATAGAAAAGAACTAAACACAAGCCTCTTGAAATTTAATATTATATTTTTACTTCTTTTATTACAAAATAAAATAATATAAAAATATCTATCTATTTAGATAGATCTAATACAAAAATTTTTCATAATTAAAAAATATTTCCTATTTTATGCTATTTTAAATTTATAACCTATTAAATTATGTATTATAAAAGTCACTAAATATAAATACATGATTGTTAATAGAAAAATATGTGCAAAAATATAATACTAGTTAAATTATACTATAGATTAAGGATTCTAAAAGTATTGTTCAATGAATATTAGGAAGTGTGTAGGTCTCTCTCTCTCCATATATATACATGCTCACTCACACAAGGTGTTGCCATTAAATAACGAGACTATTGCTGTAAAATATTTTATTTTGAATTTATACATATTAAGTTTTTATATACATATTTACCTTCAATATACACCCCTCCTCTACCCTTACAGCGCTCCATGCCAATTTCTATTGTTCGAAACAGTGCTTGAATTCTTGTTCTGTGAGCTCCTGCATGTCACTTTTTCTTTCACAGCTTCAACGGACTGACATCTTGTTCCTTTTAATGCAATTTGACCTTGGGAAACAAATAAATGTCTCTTGGTGCCAATGTTTCAAGGTTAAGGGAATTAAGTGGATGGTCTAAAACTTGGATGTTATACTTGGCGAGAAACATCTTGACAGACAATCCATTATGAGCCTGCTCGTTGTCTTGATGGAGAACCTATGACTTGTTTATTCTTCTACAATTCGGGTTGTTTTTTTCCTTACTCTTTCACGGAGTTGAGCAAGCACCTCACGGTAGTAATGTTGATTAATAGTTTGACCTTCAGGAACCCAGTGAAGGTACACAATCTCATGAATGTAAAAAAAAAAAAATTATCATCGCTTTAAATTTTGATTTGCTCATTCAAGCTTTTTTAGCTTTCGGTGAGATTAGACCCTTCCACTGCTTGGATTGATGTTTTGTTTCAGGATCGTAAATTAAAAACCAAGATTCACCACATGTTATAATTCATTCCAAGAAGTTTGAGTCATATATAATGGCATCTAAAGTGTCAGTAAACACTTTTTTAAGAGCTTCTTTTTGTTGGATGTGAGAATTTTAGGCGCAACTTTTGTCTTATACATTCTTCTTAATTCCAACAGTTTCAGCAATCTCACGAATTGTTAACCGATGGTCAGATGACTGTTCTTTTCGATATTTTCATCCATTTTGGATGTGGAAGGGCGACCCAGGAGGTCATCATCTCCAACTTCTCAGCCAACTTTGAACAAGTCAAAAACTCACGCACTTGATAACCATTCATTGCCATAAATGATAAATTTCAAAAGGTGTTTTACTTACTTTCATGTGAAATGTCATGACTATTCATTGCTTTACTATTCCACTTATGTTCTCAGCGAAACAAAACAAACACCTCTTATATAAAAGAAGTTTCTAGACAATCATGGGAGGTGCTGCAATCGAAAGAGAAGGCTTTATGCTGCCCAGCTCTCGGTCTTTCGGAATCGGCGCATGTGTAGTTCTTCTGTAGCAG